>CAHIKZ030000302.1:4125000-4165000 GCA_903632075.3 Acanthosepion pharaonis
GAATTAATCAATACTTATCGATGGCATCTCAAAACTTGTCAGGACATGATTCAATAATATATACACAAGAATATATTGCGTCTAGCATGAAACAGCTTGCCGCCTCTGAGTGTTGACTTCAATGTTCACTTTTATTTATATATATATATATATATATATATATATATATATATATATGGGATACAAAAGGTGTTTATTGATGCATTTCTTTTTGAGAAAGAGCTTCCATAGACAAATAAGCAAATAACGGTTTCATTGACAGAATTAATTCAGGCGAAAATACATTGAATATGCAGTAATTTCTGTCTCTTCTGTATTAGATTTACGTTCAGGATCATAAAACACGCTTTTCTCTCTTCGTCAAATTATTGCCCATACAATATGGGTTAATTAGAAACAATAAGGATGAAAATAAAAGCGTTAAGCTTTACAACATCACGTTGCAACGCCGGTAACGTACGATCAGCAAAGTCAGTAACTAGAGGTGGGGGTGACCGCTTGGGTGATATCTGGTGCTGTAAGCTTCGATGCGCAGTTGGAGTTTTGGATAATTACTATTAATTATTAATCGGGGATTAATTACAGTTGGCTTCGTTATATCCTCTTTTGCGTAGATACCCTTGAAAAGGTATGAATTCACCTATACTCCATCTCCAGCTATGGGTTAATTAGTAAAACGTGTATCACGAAATCATTATTGTCTCAACTAAAAAGAAAATTCTCAGAATCTAAAGTATTTTCTGGTCTTAAAAAAAACTTGTACAGTGTTGATAAACCGTAAAACATAGATTAATCAATAAAAGTGCTATGAAGCTGAATTAGATAAAATGCTACGATTAATGTTCAAATACTTCGGTCTTCAAAGTTGATATATTTAACGTCTCCGTATCTTTAACGTTTCGATGTAAATTGTAACCGGCGATCGTTGTAACTATTCTGTTTCCCTTTATCCACAAATAGGACAAATTCTGGGAGGATGGAATCATGACGTTTGTTCAAAGAGGGCAAAAGGTATTCGAACAAAATGGCCGAATAAACATCCGTAAAAATATTCATTTAAATCGATGGCAAAAGGTAACCGAACAAAATGGCTGAATAAACATATGTACAAATATTCACTTAAAAAGGATGGCGAAAGGTACTCGAACAATTCCTCAATCTGAGCCGCTATCTCCCCATATATATATATATATATATATATATATATATATATATATATATATATATATATATATAATACAAGATATTTGCATTTAAATTGTATCCTATCATTATGGGACACCTATATATATATATATATATATATATATATATATATATATATTGAGAGAGAGAGAGAGAGTCCCATAATGTATATATATATATATATATATATATATATATATATATACAGGGTGTTCCATAATGATGGGATAAATTTTAAATGCACTATATATATATATATATATATATATATATATATATATATATTAAGAAATGGACAAAGTCCGACAATTTATTTATTAAAGACATTTTTATGTTTAACGTTTTTTTTATAGATACAAGTATTTAAGTAAATGCTCTGTTTATAATAAACAGTATTAAATAACATTTACCGGCCTGAATGTCCGAGAAATTTAAATAATATATATATATATATATATATATATATATATATATATATATATATATATATATATATATATATATATATTAGGGTGCATTTAAATTGTATTCCATCATTATGGAACACCCTTTATATATATATATATATATATATATATATATATATATATATATATTATGGGACTCTCTCTCTCTCTCTCTCTATATATATATATATATATATATATATATATATATACAGTGTGTTCCATAATGATGGGATACATTTTAAATGCATCTATATATATATATATGTGTGTATATATATATATATATATATATATATATATATATATATATATATATATATATATCCCATAATGATGGGATACATCTTAAATACAAATATCTTGGATTAGAAAAATGACATAGAGTACCAAATATATTTATTACATAACTGCTATGCAAGAGTTGAACATATTAACTAAGTTTTGCTATTTCCTGCAGGTATCTGATAATCTGTTTTGCCGACAGTGGGCCCTCATCATGCTGAGGATTCGCATACCTCATGGAAGGATACCTCAGCAGCAAAATATCCATCGCTGAACCACAAAGGAAATTCTGACAGCATTTTGGAAAGCCACAGGCACCATTCCGAAAGGCGATCCTGCATGTTACTAAAAACTTCTGTTATACATACAATGTCAACTGCGTTTGTAATAAGAAAGCGACCTTTATGTTCTCTTCATGGCGGTAACTATTTCAGGGATGTCAGATTTAGATCTTAGTTAATAAGCTGAACTCATGTGTGCCAGTTATATAATAAATATATTTGATACTCTATGTCATTTTAATAATCCAAAATATTGCATTTAAAATGTGTCCCGTCATTATGGGACACCATACACTTCTTTAATTAGAAACTACTAATAGCTTCTAATATTGAACAAATACATAAACTTCTTCGAATTTTCTTATGAGTGAACAGTAAATGGAAAAACGTAGGGAGACCAGATGTCGCCCAGAACTTATCAAGTTTAAAATTTTCCATGCTAAACTAAAAGCCGGTAGTTTTACGACTGGAAAGCAAGCAATGGCGATGTCACAGACAACACAATAAAAAATAACTGACAATGTTACACTGACTTTAACAAACGGTTATACACAAGGATCATAACCGCGACTTTTTGTCATGAAAAATACACACGACCTTATATAGGTCTTCTGGCCACTTATTTAAACGCTACCGCTTCGATTATCCTGCATTTCGCCGGACTCGGATGGGAACAGATTCGATACTGAGCCCCTGACTTTTGTCACGTCAGATCAGAACAATTTGAGAATAAATTCTGTCTGCAGTAAGGACATTGATTCAGATCAGTGCATCTCAGTGTGGGCGTTACTGTCCGCTCGAAGACGATTTGCGATTTGACGATGGGCGGTAATTTGTTTTGAAGAAAACTAATAGGTTCAAAAAGGAAACGTTAAGATTCTGTTTCATCTTCTGTAATTAACGATGCTCTGCCAAACAGATAATTACAGATACAGGCATGGTGATAAGGCTACTGTCCTGCTGCTTCGTAAACGTAACGTCGCATTGAGTAGCGTTAAATACACATTCGCATTATATCTAAATGAGTTACGTTACTCATTACCCTGAACATAATATAATGTAATCATCATCGTAAGTTTGATATTTTTTCAATTGCAAACATACTGAAATTACGTTGTTTAATTTTAATCATTTTCCCTCCAAGCAAGGCGGAAATGCCTCTAACACGAACGGTGTGAAAGCGAAAGAAAAAAACTGAGTATAGGGAGGATTGAGGAAAAGACAAAAAATGAACTAGATTCAAGAAGATAGAAGATGGAGATTGATGTTGCATTCAAATTTTTTTAAGGTTGTAATTATCATGGAAGCAAGTAAGCAGAAGCGAGTTCCACAGGTTGGGAGTGCGAGAAAAGAAACACTTGAAGTAGAAGTGACGGTTACATTTACCTATTTCAATAGTAAAAGAGTGGGGTCTAGATGCCAATATGGCAGAACGTTTAAATTCATGTAGTCGGGACACCAGGAGCAGTTGGCTTGAAAATATTTCTAGAAAAGACAGACAATAAGTCTTTTTTTAAGACAGATCAAATTCCAGTAAGTTTATGTCATAGAATAACTTAGAGAAAATTAATTGACGTCTTTTTCAGAAGAATATGATTTCTAGGAAATCGTCTCCATTGCATATTGTATGTCGAACTATTTTCTTTTTTTTTAGATGATTTCATATAATATGCAACTTGGCTTCATTCACTGTCTGAGGTCCGTGTAAGAATTGCTTTATATAAAAAAGAAATAATCTGGCTTAATAATATGTGGCAATTTACCTTTTATAACAGTGGCAGCTAAAGAGGCTTCTAGATGGCTTTGGTTGAAAAGATCAAGTGATTGGCAGTCAATAAGAAAATGAAAGGGAGTTGTGGTTGATATATACATATATATTTCTTTTTCTTGGGTATGACCTAAAACTACACCCGACAATGGAGTCTCGACTAGGGGACAGAATTAGGGTACCCCGAACCATTGTTACTTACGGGTGATCCCTGGCTAAGATCTAGCACTTGTTTGAACCCCCCACCCCCGCCCACTAACAGAGTTACGGTATTTATTTTATTTTTTAGGGTTTTTTTTAGATGTTGATGTGTGTGTGGGGGTGTGTGTGTGTGTGTGGTGTCAAGGATGAAAAAAAGAAAAAAGTGGGAAGGAGGAAAGGCAAATAATATTTCTTTTTCTTTTTCTTCGGTGGATGATTAACATGAATGAAAATGGGGATTTTTTTAAAGCATTACGCCCCGAACAAGGCGTGAAGCCACTAGGACGCAAAGGGTTACAGAAAATTTGAAGCGAGAGCAGATAGGAGTGATAGAAGAAAGGATGAGGAGAAGGATCGTGGATAGATCAAGGTAATTTGAATAGTTGGAGATTATAGCTCACAGGGAAACAGTAATAGGGAAGTGTGTTCTACAGGCGAGAGGTGCGAGGTATGAAGCTATTGGAGTAGAAGAGACGGCTACATTTAAAAGTTTCTACAGTGAAAGGGTGAGAGCAGGATGCCAGCCTCGTAGGGCGCTTGAATTCCTGAACTCTGGGAACCAGTGAAAGCAGCTCATCGGAGCAATTACCATGAAAGTGTTTGTAAAAAAGACAGAGAGAGGTGACGGCGCGTCTGTGAGAGAGTGACTGTAGACGAGATGCCAGATCAGGGCCAATTATATTGCATATCCTTCTCTGGATCTTATCAAGAACTCCGAGGTAAACAGAAGGTGCACCAGACCATATATGGCAGTAATACTCCATGCAAGGTCGAATGGTTGATTTGTATATTTGAAGTATCGATTCCGGGGAGGAAAATTTCCTGGCGCGGCACAGAGAGCCAACTTTCCTAGCGGTGGACGAACGGTGTAAGCAGAATGTCAGACTGACCGCGTCTCTCTCTCTCTCTCTCTCTCTCTCATTCTCTCTGTGTGTGTGTGTGTGTGTGTGTGTGTGTGTGTGTGTGTGTGTGTGTGTGTGTGTGTGTGTGTGTCTCAGAAGGGATGGAATCAAATCGGCACTTACCACTTCAAGCCAAGCACGCCGCCATATTCCTGATCAGATAAGAATTGTGGCCGCGTTTCCTTCTTTTTTTATGGAAGAACGCACATTGCTGATGGACAGGAAGTCATCCCGGATTGGACAATAAATTGCCAAGAAGAGTCGCATGGCGTGTAGTCAGAAGATGGGAAAAACTGTAGCTAACGGAAGGTACACAAATCGATATCCGGTCAGTATCGGGTGAGCCACTACGGAGTTGGGGTATGATGTTGAAAGACCCGATACCCCTAATGAACCTCGGCTAGAAATATCACTGATGATGTGTACTAAAGCATCCATTTGATGCATTTTACGAAATAGGCATAATTCATGTTGCATCATGTAGGGATCTATATATCTACCTTAATTTGATTTTTTTTCTAGGAGATTTTGTATGTTTATCAGCAATGGAATTAGACAACTAAACATTTATATGAAGTTCTTTGAGATAGCTTCCTATGTTATCTCTTTTGCAGGAACAAGAATTTTATGCGAAATTCACTAAAACTACAATTAAGCAATCTAAGTCTTGTCACTTGGAAGTTTATTTAACATTTTTCTTTTTTTAATTACTTCACTTCAAGCAAGGTAATAAAGCCACTAAGACGCAAAGGTTTATTGAAAGTGAAAGTAAAAGTAGGAGTGAAGAACAAAACAAGTTTAAATGAGAAGAGACGACGTTTGACATTGAATTTAAATTTTAGAAGATCATAGTTGACAGGAAAGGTCAAAGGTAGAATGGAGTCCCACAGTGTGCGAGAGGAAACTGTTAAAATAGAACATCTCGCAATTATAACATTAAAATGATTAAACCTAGATGCCAACCTAGAAGAGCGCTTAAGTTCGTAAAGCCGAATAAACAATAGTGGAAACTTATCAGAATAATTACTTTTAAAATATTTATGAAACAGGCACTGGGAAGCTATACTACATCAGTTAGAAGTGACTGAAGCCGAGATGCCAGGTCAGGACCGATAACATTGTCGTTTCCGCTTTGGTTTCAAAGAAAATCTTACAATTAGTGAAGAGAGAAAAATTATCTCGATTTATTCATAATTGACTTGGAAATCTGTTTTCAAGTTATTGTTGATTGTGACTCTATTTGATGGAAATATATTTGAAGCGAAGTTCACTCACCCGGATGATGGCTAATTGATTGATTTTATATCAATAATATCAAATGTTGATGCGTTATGCAAAATCAATTTATGAATGTGTAACCAGTGGGTACTGAACACACTAGAAATTGTTAGCCTTCATCGAGTAAACGAACAAACACACATGGGTATTCTAGTTTCGCATGATTTATCTCCAAGATCGCATATTTCTGAAGTCCTAACGAAATCTTATCAACGAACAGGTATAATTAAACCTTGTTTTAAAAAAATATGGCGCTGTTATCGGGATCCCAAAATACAACATGTAGACCTATTGGAATCTGCCCAGGACAGGTACCTGAGCCAAGCTACAACCGAATCATTTTACCAACTCTTCAGTTTAAACCAAAAAAAAAAAAACAGTTCAGCGATCAGTGGGAAGTATACATAATACTGAATGGTTATTACAAAAAAAAAAACAGAAGTGAATAATTTCCTCGCCGTCTCAAACCGGAAGATATGTAGCCTCGATTTGTTCATAATTGACATGAAAATGTTTTCAAATCACTGTAGATTGTGACCATATTGAATGGAAATATATTTGAAGCGAAATAGACTTACCATGATAATGGCTAATTGATTGATTTTATGCCCATAATATCAAATGTTGATGCGTTATGCAAAATCAATTTATGAATAGGCAGATAGTGAGTATTGAACTCACTAGAAATTGATGGCAAGAGTTCGGAGTTTGCCTTCATCAAGTAAAAGAACAAACACACTTGGGTATTATACAACCTTGTGCAAATTAATTGAAACAGCCGCTTTAGTTTCCTTTATTTTACCATACGAGCAGTTTTAGACCCACTGGAATGACAGGGTGTAATCGATTTCTATTTGTCCCCAGATTAGGTCATTTGCACTGGTGTGCAGTAATATGAATCTATTTTCGGGGTTTATCATGAAATTTGTTTGGCCTTCAAAAATATTGTGTCACCCGTGATTGTATCAGATGTTTCTCACGCACAAATAATATTGTCTCGACTGTCGATTAGTTGTCCTACGGCCATTGTATGCGATGTACATTACTTCAAAGAAGCGTACGAAAATTGTAACGAACACACTGGTGAGCAAATCAAAGTACTATAAACTGGTCCGGAACTTTCCTGATTTAAATTCAATCGATAATCTGTGGTCAATCTGCAAGGAACGATTTCATGGAATGGACATACGAAGTACTAACATGAGCACTGGGTCATGTTTCATTAGAAAAATACCAAAAAATGTAAATAATAACCGAATTATTGGTTTTGTTTCAATTAATTTGCACAAGGCTGTAGTTTCGCATGATTTATCTCCAAGATCACATATTTCTGGAGTCCTAACGAAAGCTCTTCAACGAACAGATATAATTAGATATTCTTTTATGAATCTTACTTTAAAAAAAAAACAATATGGCGCTATTATCGGGATCCCAAAATACAAAATATAGATTATTTCAATCTGCTCAGGAGAGGTGCCTGAGTCATGCTACAGGCGAAATCATGTTACCATCTCTTCAGTCTAAACAAAAAACCAGTTCAGTGATCGTAGTGAAGTATACAAAATACTGAATGGTTATTACAAAAAGGAAGTGAACAATTTCAAAGTTTACAGGGAAGCAAGAAGCGACAAGATATAATGAGAGAAGAAACTGTTAGCATAGAACTTACGGTTACATCTAACCATTTCAGTTGCAAAATGATGAGACCTTACCGCCAATCTAGTACTGCGGTTAAATTTATAAAGTCTAGGTACAACAGAGAAACAAATAATTACCAGAACAATTACCATAATTGTATTTATAGAAAAACACAGAGAAGCTACGTTACAAGAGGAGGGAAAGGGACTGAAGATGAGATGCCAGGTCAAGACCAATAACATTGTACATTCTTCTTTGTATTTTATCAAGAACCTCTAAATATACAACAGGATCACCAGACCAAATGTGGTAGCAATATACAAAGCATGTACGAGTGGTAGACTTATAAATATGTAAGATAGATTCGGGCGATAAAATTGTCTGGAACAACACAGGGAAGCAATTTTCTTAGCTACAGACTTAGCAATTTAAATTCATGTCAGCTGTAAAAGTTAGAAGACGCAATGAGTATCTCTCTTGGAGGTTAGCATCAGCCATATTGACAGAAGGCAAAAAAGGGTTGTCTCAGTTGATTAAAAGTTAATCCTAATGATCTTATAAAGTGCGTTATTCCATGTGTGACAAACTAATACTAATTCATGCTACTTAAAGAAGAAAAAGTAATTTATTACGAATGTGATTTTTTTAAAAATATATGGAATTCAAACATTGTGAAATAGGTTTCTGACCCTTAGTTGCACCATATTTAATCTGGGACAATGATATGCTTTATACAAATATTCTCAACAAATAACGACACATTCTCCAAGCAAATGATAACTAGTCAGCTTGCATAACAAGACCATACGTGTAAAAATAAAAGTAGAAAAAAACAGAAAATTGAGATTATATTGACAATTTAACAAAAAAATGTTGTCAAAAAGAAGATATTACCTGAAATTCAGTTTGTTCTTCTAAAAATAGTGTCGAATCAAGTCAATTTGTAGACAGTTGTGTCTTCAACTACCAAACCATGTGCACTAAGCGAATAAGACCGAATGTATGAACAGGAGTAGTGGTTTATCCCTTGTTTTCTGTTTAGGTTTGGGTTTCCGGTTCCTTCTAAAATCTACTTCAGCTCTATACTTATAACGTCTCCGCCTAAACTCTGCGATTTTATTTATTATTTTTCTCACTAGAGGTAGATAAAGCCAACTATCGTCCGGTTCACACTCCTCCCCGGTCTTTTGAATAAGAGTAGAGGTCTATCCCTTGTTTCCTGTTCAGGATTGGGATTTTGGTTTCTTCTAATGCTTTTCATGATCTTTCACTTCCAGTACCACCACCTCCCTGCGTCTTAGTGACATTAGCGCTTTATATGGGGTGAATTGATTTTTTAAAAATTCAAAATAATGTCTGGTGCAAAATTGTGTGAATGAAGTAGACTATAAAAAATTAAAGAGAAGGATTAAGGAGAAATTTAATTTCTAACTAATAAAAAGGATGATATGTTGTTGGAAATTTATCGTATTTCTAAAATAAAATATATTTTAAAGGGTCATTTGACGGTCACGTGTTACAGGTGATTGGCATTGGAAAAAAGCCCAAAAAGGACGATTGATTGCCTTTTCATGCCACATGAATTAAAGAATTGGCAATTAGCAAGAAGACGAGATTTCCTTTCGTCACCCCAAATATTTCAGTGAAATATTTTTTTGGCTCTTATCAAACACATGTGGCCCGTAATTTCTAACTTCGAGTTACTAACAAGCGAGAGAATTGAAAGGTTATCTCCCTTACCTCTTCTGTCTCTTCTTTACTAACAAGCTGCCGGCAAAAAAAAAATCCCCAGTAAAGGGCAATAAAGGCAATCAATGCAAACACTAGGCATTGTGTTATTTAAGACAAGAAGAAAAAAATATTTTCCTTGTGAAAAGGCAGCTAATTTGATTTTTAGCAAGAGGCAGAGTTCATTAATATATTCGTCTTGAGAAAACCACAATCGACTCGGCCCTTTAGAGAATTACAATGGTCGTCAAAGACACTTTCGAATTACATCAGCTTAGCGCAACAGCTCAAATTGCTAGAAAATCAAAACATTGACCTAAACAATCGAGACATGTTTTTAAATAGCCTCGTCTAATAGAGACTTTCATTTAGATGTCATGCATGTCACCAAACCTGTTCAGAAATAACAAAACTGTCAACTGTATACAACCTTTCAAATATCAATGGTTATAAAGAATTTTGAGCGAGTGAAGACTGTGTATCTTGATAAACACCATCCTTCTTCAAGTCTTTGGATTGACACTAAAGAATTACTAAGAACTGTATCAAATAGCAGAAATCACATCACTTGTGAACTTTCAACAGCAACAATGCCTAAAATGGATATCACATGGAACTCGAAGAGAAAATAATGATAAACTCATGAGGCTGACATAAAGCCCTATTTTCACAAAAGAAACCCCCATCACGACTAGAAAGAAGAAGAACACCTACTGTATACGAGAAACATATTTTTCTGAACATTTATTTTAAGAGAAAGATTTGATACATTTCAACCATCAGTAGAAGTGCTGCTCGGTCAATGAATACCGAACGTTTCTTTATAGCTAATATTACGTTTACCATTACCACATGATAATATATTGGAGCAAAACCCTATCACGCCTAATGAATTATTATCATATGATGTCGTTACAAAGTCATATTAGCTTGGATCCCTATCCAGTCTAATGGGACATTACTATTACCATATGATGCCGTGACAGAGTCATATTGGCTCGGATCCCAATAAAGCCAAATGAACCATTACCATTACCACATGATGATATATTGGCGCAAAAAGCCTATCATGCCTAATGAATAATTACCACTTGATGTCCTGACAGAGTCATACTGGCGTGGATCCCTATCAGGCCAAATGAACAATTAACATTACCACATTATGCCGCGACAGAGTCATATTGGCTTGGATCCCTATCAAGCCTAATTAACCATTACTATTACTACATGATGTCATACGAGAGTCATTCTGGCCTGCATCCCTATCATGCCTAATGAACCATTAACATTACCACATGATGTCGTGACAGTCATATTGGCTCAGATGGCTATCAAGCCTAATGAACCATTACCATTACTACATGATGTTGTGACAACTCATACTGGCTCGGTTTTCTATCAAGCCTAATTAAACATTACCATTACTACATGATGTTGTAATAGGTTCATACTAGCTGCAATCCCTATCAAGCCAAATGAACCATTACCATTACCACATGATGTAACAGATTCATATGGGCTCGGATCCATATCAAGACTAATCAAACGTTACCATTACCACATGTTGTCGTGACAAAGTCATACTGACTCGAATCCTTATCAAGCAGAATGGACCATTATCATTACCACATGATGTTGTGACAGAGTCATACTAGCTCGGATTCCTATAAGCCTAATATAGGCATTACCATTACCACATGTTGTAACAGAGGCATACTGGTTCAGTAGGCTTCTGTGAACCATTAAACCATAAAAATTGATCTTAAAACTAATTTATCTTTCAACTACTTTTACCTCATAATATAATTATATTCATACCATAAATCTCTTTCTATATGAACTCTTTGTTCAGTTTAAGTTACTTAAAACTTGCAACATATTTTATAATGTTTAAGATAAATTATGTCATTTTTACTGTACTAGAATTAGCTGTTATTTTTCCTGCACAGCCCCGAGAAATTCACTTCTCGACCTTTCTTGCACTAATACAACATACATTGAGTGGCTCTTGGGGCGTTTTATTAAGTGAACATTAGTAAAAAAAAAAAAAAAAAACCTGACGAAAAGTTATCGAACCAAACCGCTAACCAAAATCTGGCCAAATGACGAAACACGAAATTGTTTTTTGGTGATGCGCAATGCTTCTTGTTTGGACCGATAAATTTTCAAAACTCTGCGTAATTAAATGTATTTTTCTTGATTTTCATATATTTCCATACCAAGTTCGCCAGTCAGAGTTTACCAAAAAGACAGCAAAAGAACAATGAGACTAAATTAATATAAGTAGACTGGAGCAACATGTACATTCGATTATTAACATTAACATATGTATCTTGAGAACTTTCTATCGCCACCCTTAACCATACCTACCATATAAAAGCGTTATATTCTATTGACACTATTTACATCGTTCAGACTATTCTCTTCATCTTTATTGCCATATTCACGATGTTTCAGTCGGTGTACGCTCCGGCCTTCTTCGAGTGATATTACTTGGAATGTCGAAGCGAAACGGTTATTTAGTCCACGGGAGTAGATTCTTCAATTCATGGCCCTCCACATTTCCCTCTCCTTTGTAGCTTTTAATATATGTTGTATTCTTATTATCCCTCCTAAAACTTGTTCAGCCATCCATTTACTCAAGCTCTCTAGGTTGGTTACGCGTTGTTTTTCTCTGTTCCTGTTTCCCTCAATGTGTCCTGTGAGTATCAAATTTCCACAACCCTCTTTCCTCCTCAAGTGCCCTACCAATTTCGAATGTCTCTTCCTGAGGTTACGTATAAGTATCCTTTTTAATTCCATTTTCCCTAAAGCTTGCTCGCATGTTCGGTCTAAATTTCTTCATCTCTGAGGAAATTGTCCAGCATTTGCAGCCATATTGGATAATAGGTATTTTCCTTAAAACTGTAAAATATAGTCTGTCTATATTTCTGAGATCAGGTATTATGTACATTATTTACATTATTCGGACTATTGTCCTCATTTGTCGCCATATTTATCACAACGTTTCGGCCGTTGTACGCTCCGGCCTTCTTCAGGTGGGATTATGTTGAGATCATTGACAAGGAACACCATTGGAAAATTCGTAAACTTAAGGAATCAGCACATATGCTAGGCCACAAAAATCTCCTGAGCCGACCAAGCATAGAAATAATTACAATAGGGGAACCAGTAATAAGGAGTGTCAGAGAAAAGCAATGATAACAACATAGTTGCAATATGAGCTCTGGTAAAAACATGATGATAACAGCGAAATTGCAATATGAGCACTGGTAAAAATGGTTGCTGAAGACATTAGGTTTATAATACCCAGAAATTCATACACAGATATCCTCAAGGACACATGGCACAGTGGATAAAGGCGTTGGTTAGATCCAGTGACAGGACCTAAAGAGTGTGAGTTCAATACCCGGTTAAATCAGTGGAGAACTTTCAGAGGGAAACTGACATCCATCAAACATGGCACATGGAACTAGAACAGTCTACCCCAGTGAGCGACATTCCAACCACCTGAAGAAGGCCGGAGCGTACAATGGATGAAACGGCGACAAAGATGAGGACAATAGTCCGAATAATGTAAAATATAGACGTAAACGTATCGTAAATCTGGATTTGTTTTCTTTACAACAAAAACACTGCTAACTTTTATGAATATGCATATCCTTTTATGAATATATAAGATACGAGAAATATATATCGTGTCTGGTTCGTACCTAGAGGGACGACCGTTTGAGACTACCAGGTTTTGTAAGCTTGGATGTGCGGGTGGTGTAATAGATAATGATTCGGAATTGTTAATCTTAGAGCCGAGTTCCAGTTCCTGTTAGGTTCCTTATATTCAATTATACGCAAATAACCTTGGTAAATATATGAATCCACCTCTCCCCCAGCCATGGATTAAAAAGTAAGAATTGTACCACTAAAATAATTATTATCTCCAAAAGTCAGTCAGTTATGTGCCATGCGTGATACACGCTTAGGCGATCATGTATCGAAAGAGGCAGATTTTTTTCCTGCAGTGGGTTGCCATTTCCTTCTGCAGTAGACCAGTTGTCATCCAAGGTTATAGAACCTGATCTGTCCTGCTATTTATCCATAGCTAATGGAGGAAGAAAAAGAGAATTCATACCTTTCCAAAGTGTATTAGAATGGATTTGAATGGAATTTGAACTCGGCTCTACGATTCCTCAATCCAAGCCGTTATCCATTACTCCACCGTACCTCCTCCAAGAACAAATTCTAAAAATACACAAATATTTTCTGGCTTTAAATAACCTGCAATGGGCTGATAAGCCGTAGATAACGAATTAAATACTTTCTTGAAATATGATAACAAGCCTGGCAACCAATCAGCCATTGTTCTTTTCTTATCTGTGAGTTTAAATAACAACATTTACCAATTATATATTCCAATTTCCAAAGTATAATTTAACTCTTGTAAAAATATAGATGTGCGTTGTTTCAGTGGGAAGAATATTGGTAAAAAGCATGTTTTTTTGCAGAACATTGTATTCATCAAAATAACAACGACATATCATTTAAGAAAGCGCCATCTTCCATAGTTGTTGACTTGTCTACATGCAACGAAAATGATCTTCTCTGAAGTAACGATATAATTTGATTTCCCGTATCACTATCTATTTCATCAATAGGTCCACGAACGGCTGCAACTCTTATCGATACTTTTTGTTTGAATAGCTGCTGGGTCTGGGTGCATCGCAGTCGATAGAGACACTTCAAAACATGGTGGGTCTAATAGATATCCTCAATTTTTGTGTGCTCTCCCATTTTTAAGAATAAGTTCTGAAAGTTAATAACTCACCACGAATCCATTTTTGTTTTTGCCTGTGCAAACTTCAAATGCTGAACTTATTTGGATCTCGGTCTTGAAATTGCTCATGGAGATCTTTGAAATATTCCTCACAAATACGACGCACCCCATCCCCGCATCGATTCATGACACAATAGGCAAAATGGCATGTTTTTATTTATCTAGACCCACTGTTCGATCAAATACAGAATATAACACCTCTGTCCATATTTCTGAGATGACGTATTGTAACTATTTACATTATCTACAGCGTTTGGACTGTTCTTCTATTTTTTTGTTGCTATATACACGACGTTTCGGCCGTTGTACACGCTGGCCTTCTTCAGGGGATATTGGTTGGAATTTCGAATTCCTTTTATTTAGTCCACGGGGTAGATTGTTCTAATTCCGCGTACCAGTTAATACCCCTTAGTAACTCAACTCTCCAAGTTTTTGTTCCCTCTTCTGTGGCTAGGTATTGAACTCACAACCCTTTGATTCGAGTCACTTTCGAATCTCTTAACCAACGCTTTTATCCAGTAGGCCATTTGTTTTTTGGGATATGTGACATGTAAAGAAAGGGATCGCCCTCTACCTATAAATCGAGAAAGGTCATAAGTGGCTACCCAGAGAACAAAAAGCTGTACCGTACAACGTAGTATCTACCCTGGGCACATGACAGCAAGCCCTACAAACTTGAATAGAACGATAAGAACACTCAGAAAACAGCCTCGGGGTGCATACCCTACGTGAAGATCTTTGATCTATTTAATATCATAATTTAATCTCCATAAAAGAGAAAATGATTAAGGACTGCGTGTACACCATCCCGTGCAGCTGTGGCAAGAAATACAAAAGAGAAGCAAGCCGCGTCCTCAAGATAATACTGCAGGAATATCGTAAAGACGTAACACGATGGGAAATATAAATAATCAGGCATATATATATATATATATATGGAGGGAAAAGAGAGATCACCACCCTCTGTGGTGTGAAGTTTAAAATAAAAGAGAGAGAACATCATTGAAAAATACAAAAACTTAAGGAATCAGCGCATATGCTGGGCTACAAAAATCTCCTAAGCCTTTCAAGTATAGACATATAGACATAAATGCAATATGAGAACCAGTAAAACTAGAGGAAAACCACAAAAATTGTAATATGAGCTCTGGTAAAATGTTTACTAAGACATTAGGTTTATAAATCCCGAAGATTCACTCACTGATGATCAAAAGTTGTTTTACGAATCTTACTTTAAAAAGCCAATATGGCGCAGTTACCTGGAAACTAAACTGCAAAATCATATAGACTTATTGCAATCTGCCCAGGACAGGAACCTCAGCCTAGCTACAGACGAAATCACGTTACCGTCACTTTAGGTAAGACAAGACAATACAAGGAGATCAGTGTGAGGTATGAAAAATATTGAATGGCTATTTTGATAATAATCTCAATGGTAAATATTAATTAAAATTCAAAGAAGGGTCTTTAATGCCATCGATTCTAACCTGGCACCTCGACTTGATTCCCTTTCTCAACAACGTGACGTGGCTTCCGTTCGTCTTTTGTACAAATATTTTTATGGTAACTTTTTTCATGACCTCTTTTCCATTTTGCCTCGACTGCATGAATTTAAGTGTACTACTAGATTGGCAATTAGGTCTCACCTTTTTACTGTTGAACTAGCTAGAGATGCAACCGACATTTCTATTCTAATAGTTTCTTTTCTCGCAATTCTGACCTGTGGAAATACCTTCCAATTTATTACTTACTTGCCACCTACAATCTTCAAATATTTTAATGCAATAGCAATCGAAATAGTCTGTATTCCTAAATCCTGTTACTTTATTGTCCTTTCCTCACTTATCCTCATTAAAGTTTTCTCATTCTCTTTATTGCTTGTAAGCCCCTCCGTCCTAGTGGCATTGTTGCCTTGCTTGGTTTGAAACGACGTTTTGTTTTTTTAATTCGGATTTAATGTATATCTTTAGGTAAGCTAAAAATACGAATTCTCAGAAGATAGATGCATTGTTACATTATTTTATATATCTATTTAAACGTAGTTATGAATCTATTTAATAATTAATTTCATTGCTTACTTTAAAAATGTTTTATAAAATATTTTCAAATCTTATATTAGCTAAGCGGTAGCATTCTTAAATTCATTAAAATATGCCAAACTAAAGCTGTTTTTTTTTTTCAAGGGCTAGAGTTTTCAAAATTTTATTCCATTATAAACTATCGAAAACCAAAACCTGGCATGTCTTAGTTGAACAATTACCAAATATAGTTACAAACAAATTATTACAACTACCCCAAGCGATAAAAGTGGGAAGTTAGCGCCAAGTTAATTTGTAGGTCTATTGAGAGACCAATATGTTTTTTATGTTGTTACCATTATACACTCACTGAACTGCTGGGCAACACTGGAGATAAAGTGACAGCAAGTCTCCTCCTTTCTCCGGCATCTTTCTCAGTAAGTCCTCATTCCCCACATCCTGTTAATCTCGATCTCCAGGTCTTTGTATTTGGACAATTTCTCGATATTTTTATGGAGTTGTTTCTCTCAGATGGTACTGACATGTCAGTAAGCACACATTTCCTGAATTTCTTGTCTTTTATGATAATAGCAGGTCTGTTGCATTTTATTTTGCTGCCAGTTTGAATTGGCATGTCCCAGAGGATAGTTACATCGTTATTTTGGATATCTGCGTCTGGTTGGTGTTCATACCATCTCTCAGTGGTTTCGATTGTGTGCTTCCAATGCACATCTGTCTCTACCTTGTTATGTCAATTGGTATATTTATTTTTTGGTACTTCCTTCTTCTTCTTCTTCTTCTTCTTATTATTATTATTATTATTATTATTTTCACAGGAGAAATGAGACTCTCAAGAGTGGTTAATAATTCACTGTCTTTCTTGAAAAGTAAGAAGCCGGATTTTTTCTTCAACGTTCCTTGAGTTTTATTAATAACACAAAGATATTCCTCGGACAACGTAAACCGTAGAATCTAATTAGATGAAATACAGCCAGACAGTTCTTTAGGGATGTTGTCGTTTCGTGTTATGCTTCCTGGTTGGGTTTTCCTGTTGTTCTTTACTTCGAGAATTTGCGTTAACAATATCTTATTATCCATGATTTTCTTTCGGTCTGTTTCCTTTTCTTTCTTTTCTTTTGTTTTTGTCGCTGTTCTTATCTAACATCTCTTCGAATTATCTTCTTTCGATTCCATTTATTTCTGCAAACAATCATTTTAGTTGTTCTTTTATCTGTTCTTCTTCAACGCTTCTTGTTTTGTTTTTTATTCTTATTCGTTTTTCCAATACTTCTTTTTCATTCTTTTCCATTAAATCTTTTCTTCTTCTTCTTTTTTTTATTAGTTGATTAAATGGCGTCTAAAGGGGTTTTGTGAGTTGGATATGGTAGCTTTTTGTCGAAGATAAGCATTTCCAACTAAAGTGTAAGGACAACTACGATTACGAACTGGAAAAAATAATTCCGGATTAATGAACTGTTGAATGTACAATACTTCTTTCATTTTTTTTTTAACAGTCCGGAAATTCGACGTATGATTTCTGTATTGAAAAATGTTAATTTAATTTTATTATTATATGTATAGAAATAAATACAAAATACCAGACAGAATATGTCTGTAAAAATACAAAAGGAAAACTTATCTTAGCTGATGTGTTTCGTCCTCTGAGGGACGTTTCCGCTATTAAAATTTTAAATTTAAGAAATGCCCATAAATATTCAGCGGGTTAGCTGAAAAGTCTAGGTAAGTTATGGAGGACACATTTAATGTATTTAATAAGAGTTTAGCAGACTATTAATTTTAGGGAAACCGTATCTCTGCTCTGATTTCTAAAGGTTGACAGCCGGGGTCGGATGTGAGCCATAATAGGGAAGTCGATTTTGATTGGCTAAGCTAGCGTTGAAAAGATAGATAGAAGAAATCGTCAAGCGATGTAGACGTGTTCTCTTTCCTGTCCAAAACAGCCCCCAAGTGAGGGGGTCGAGAACCTCTGGATAGTTATATAATGTACACGTCGACATGAGTAATAAAAATAGTTAAGTTAAAATTCTCTGTGTTTAAAGTCTTTCATTGCTGAACCAAAACAATTAGCGATCGCCGGTCACGAGAAGATGAGATGAGACCACCCCACCACCAGGAGGGGGGGGGGCTATGCAACAATCGTCTAATAAACGAAAGTGAGTAAAAGATGTTCTTTTTTTTTTTACTATTTTAGTTTCGGATTAAGTTACATCTTGTAAAGGGTGTTTAATTAAGACGGATCAAAGTCAGCAGTAAATAAATCACTGTTATTGGTGAAAATGTATTTCTCCGTTGAATCATGTTATTTAAGTCATGGCAATTATGTGTGAAAAATTATATCGTCAAATATCTGCCAAATCTGAAAGAAAAGAAAAAAAATCATTAGACGCTTTAACTTAATTAATTTATTCACATCCAACTTATTGAAACACCCTTTATATGTTTTTAATATTAATTTAAAAAATATTCAAGAACATCTTCACAGTTGTTTTGTAAACATCTCGCTGAACTTTGAATCAGGACGATTTAGGGTAGTACCTGTCACATAAGCATCTTGTCAATTGTCCTGATCTTTTCAACCGCGACTTCACCTTGATTGTACTTGACTATTCTCTCCTAAATTCACTAATTCTCTTTTTAAACTACCCTCAAAAGAAAGTTATATATGACTTAAAATGTATTAGAATCCTTTTTTAACATAGAAAAATCTTCCCCCTTCTTAAAATAAATGTGTCCCTGTGTATGCGTGGGCATTGCGTTTTATATACACTGTCAAAAAACAAAATTGCAATTCCATTAATAAGCGTTTCAATTTACTTAAGATTAATCCTATAGGTTATGACAATAAATTACAGTAAATGATTAATATGTCCACATGTTCCAAAATACTAGGCTTATCAACAGCATTCAAACACTATATTAATATACTCTCTGTCCTCCTTGGGACACTGTACTCTTACGTCCTTACGATTGGTCATATAGGTAATTCGATCTTACGATAATATATATTATTCCACGTTTGTTGCAGATTTTTGCCCAACCTCTACAACGAGGTAATCCTTAGGGTGCCGGAAACCCTCCCAAAACAGATTATCCGGGGGCATAATCTTGACAATAGAAGATCCGCAGATAACTTTATTGATGGCAGGCACAGAAAGAAATCTAACAGGTCTCCTAGACAAGATACTGATAAACAGAAAAATGTTGTTAGGAACAAAGAAAAGAGTGATTTCTATGTGATATCCATCTTTCTATATGTCAGTGAACGCTGGATATTCTTCCTATGGATGAGGAGAGAACTGGAGGCAAAAAAATATTCTGCAGAAGGATATTGAGAATTCTATAAACTGAACGAGTAACCAACGGGAAACTATTCAAAAAATGGCAACAAAAAGAACATTTCTACTCAGAATCGGGAAGAGACAGCTGAAATTCCTTGGACACATAATGAGAAAAGAGGGTTTGGAGGACTTAACACTCACAGGGGACAGTAAAGGCAAGAGTTATAGGAAAAGGCAACAAGCCACCTACCTGACGAGCTTGTGTGAATGGATGGTTGATCGGAGTTCGGGAGCCTTAGAAAAAAAGTTAAGAACTGCTAAGGGCTACAAGTTATAGGAAGTTGAGGAGAGCCTTGATACCAAGGAAAAGAAAAAATCATTAGAAAGAGAAAATAATGCGGAATTTTCATGTGATATCAACCGTCTTGTATCGATGTAAATGCTGGACAATCTCCTCACAGATAAAGAGGAAACTCTAAATAAGAGAAATGTGGTTCTACAAAAGGATAATGAGAATACCATGAACGGAGCGAGTAAGCAGTGACGATTTCTTGAAGAAAATGACAACAAAAAAACACTTATAATCAGAATCAAAAAACAAAAGCTAAAATTTCTTGGGTACATAATGAGGATATAAGGCTTGGAGAATTTGACTCTCACAGGGAATATCGAAGGCAAGAGTGATAAGAGAAGGCCTCGAGCTACCTACCTTGCCACTTTTGTGAATAGCGGAGCAACTGGTGGGAGGCACATAGAAGAAGACTATTGCACTTGTTGATACAATACTGCAAGAATTGTAGGCGGGTCAGCTGAATGTGCTAGGCATCGTTCCCTCATGACCCATATATGTTGAATGGAGAAGTCTGGCAATGCAGCTGGCTTAGTGTTATACCAGAACATTATCTATTCTATTGTAATAGACTCACCCACACATAATAAGTAGTAGTAGTAGTAGCGGTCGACAGTTGGGCTCAGTGGAGTTGAGTGAGTCAGTCGATGTCGGACATTGAAATATCAACCAACACAACTAGATTGCTGCGTCATTAACTCTTATTTCAAGTTCCTGATGTTTTGTACGTCGGACCCTTTTAGGACCGACTTAGCAAAATACAAGCCTCCACTGTGAAAACTACTCTACAACACTTAGGAAGATGTCTTACGGAATATTTTGTGAGGAAGGTTATCATGTGGGTGGCCGTTATCATTCTGGAGCAGCATCTCATTTTCCTGCTGCAGAATTGAGAGAAGATCTTTTCTCCAACAAACAACGATGGCAAGCAATTATGATACGAAACCCAAGGCCAATTATTGGGCATCTGTTGGCACTGCTGTCGCTCAAAGGAGAGTCTTTCTCCAGTGATGATTTTTTACAGAAGGTTTTACATGTACAAGGACCGAGGGCCCTTCGGCGTAGAGGGTTACCGTAAGAGACAGTTTATACGGATAGGAGGGAAAGATAACGGTTAACCCTAGACTTGAACAGGTTAAGATTGTAGTGATCGGTGAACCAGCCTCCAGAGTGTCGGTTCCACAGGGCAGTGGTTCGCGGTAAGAAGCTGTTCATGTGAAACTTACTTCTAACCGATGGAATACAGACAGAATGTTGGTGGTTTGCTTTATTGTAAGGGGCATCGCGGGTCCTAGCTGTGAAGGTTATACCTGACAGAACCGAGGAATGAAATTAATCCGAGCACTTTCCGTGGAGGTAGCGATTGAACATTGAGAGGTTCACAGCATCCCGCCTGTGAGAGAGAGAGGTTGGCAGGTGGAAAATATTCCATCACCCACAAGGACCCACACTTTTGACCTCTATCGAAACTAGTAAATGAGGACTGGGTGTTGGAACCAATGAGGGTGGCGGGTGGAAGATAATCCATCACCACACTTTAGAGGTGATGTGATCGCTGAAATTGTCTGGATGACATGAATGTTTTTTCTTGCTTGTGTTTAGAGTCCTGTTGCTAGACACAGGGTCTTCTAGCAGCTACCCTTTGACCCAGACAGCATTAAGGCACTTGAGGTCTGCCTCTGTATTGAGTCTGGCGCGCTCAACAACAATTTACCCATCTCACTCTGTAACCTTTAAGTGGTTCTCATATAAACATGCTAAATAATTGTATGAATCATTATCACAATGAGTTTGTGGCAGGAGATTCTAGTTCTGGGGTCCATTGCTGTAATTCTTTTCATTCTTAAAAGATACGACTCGTAGATATCTTTATATATATATATATATATATATATATATATATATATATATATATATATATATGAATTGGGATCAAATACAGATTAAATATGGATCGAAATAACACAGAATGATGAGATAAAGAACAAATATGTCTACCAATCTAACATGTTTATTTTCATTAACGTTTCACAAAAAATAGATTATGGAGAAAAAAAAAAACCATTTCTTCGAACTTAGAAAGGACGTGTCGTCTCTCCTTGAATTTGAAACGCCATAAATTATACTAGCGTTTGTTTATGAAGTCGGATGCACGTTAAACCTGATTAACCAATGAAAAGCCAACAACACAAAAATAAAAAATACCAGGCTTTCTTTTTACATTTTCTCCATATATACATACATACGTATATATATATATATATATATATATATATATATATATATATATATATAGATAGATAGATAGATAGATAGATAGATAGATAGATAGATATAGTGGTAATTCAAAAAGTATAAAGATACCCATTTTGTTTCAATACTTCTGGTGTCTTATCAAGTGATGGTGTACATTGCGAATTTTTTTTTTATTCAAAACCAGATCAAAACCCCTTAATACTTAACCTATGATCACCAAGTAAATGTAAAGTCAAAAATTATGACGATATATTCTAAATACAAACCTTTAGTTGATTAAAGTTAATGTTAAATCAAACCCAAAATCAATATGAAATAATTCACCTTTAATTGACGATAAAATTCAAAATCAGAAATTTCAAATTTTAAATTAAACCGAGCATTAGGTTTAAAATATTATATTATTAAGTAATTCAAAAATGGAACGGAGGAAAGGGAAAAAACACACACACACACACACACATACACTCATATATATATATATATATATATATATATATATATATATATATATATATATATATATATGTATATGTGTGTGTGTGTGTGTGTGTGTGTGTATTATCATTATTCTTATTTAAAGGCTAATATATCCGGTAAAGTTAATGCTGATGTGAAAAGTATACATGAACGTTACAGATCTCAAACGACAAGACGTCACATCCTAAAAACACAGACACTTGAATAAAACTAAACATATATGCATGCAATATATATAGAATGACACAAGGAATAGAAGAAGAAAACGAGGAAAAGAAGAAAGAAAAATAAAAAGGAGAAAAGGAAAAAATAAGAAAATTCAAAATTTAATTATAAAAACTCTTTATTTAAAAAAAAAAATTATTTAAAAAAACTCTTATTTCGCACTCAACACCATTACTTCATAAGACACAAAATGGCTATTTTTATAGTAATGTTATAACATGTTTATGTTATAATTTTTGAATAAATACTATTTGCTCTACTCTGTATCTTTTAAGAATAATGTTTTTGGTTATTGGAATTTTATTCCATCTACACCAATCCTATACTATATATATATATATATATATATATATATATATATATATATATATATATATAAACTCGTAGACATCTTTATATATATATATATATAAACTCGTAGACATCTTATATATATATATATATATATATATATATATATATATATATAAACTCGTAGACATACATATATATATATATATATATATATATATATATATATATATATATAACATATATAACTCGTTTATATATATATATATATACAAACGTAACACGTACATAAACTGGTAATATTTATTAGAGGCTCAGCTGTGCAAATTCGATTGCTTTTGTGGCTAGTGTAATAACGGACACATACGTTTCAGCTATTTTTTTTTATTCTCTGTGTTAAAAAAATGAATATGACTTTCTACCTGACAATCCTCATTAATATCACATCGCGAACTCGCAAGCAAAATTGCCTTGTCCTTCCCCGGCTTTCTGCAAATTTCACCTGAACAACATTTACTTTTAACGAACGATGTATAACTTCAAGACAGCACAATCAAGTGAACTGACCTTATAATCAGTCCGCTGCACAGCTGCCCCCTCAATAGAAATACCGAAGTTTGAACATTTATCATGCCTGGTCTGTGTGTATTTTATTTTAATTAAGAAGCCACATATCCTTTCTTAAGAATTATTTCTTTCTGTGCAAAATTGCAAAAATATAGATAAATATTCATGTCTCCAATACAATTTAAAATATGAATGAAATAAAAGTAATTCCCCAAAATATACTTGTTCTTTATCCCTATCGACAAAGTAAAGTTTCTTTTGCGAATATTTTAATAATTTCTGAAATAATTTTTGAAAAGCTCATTAAAATAAACATTGATTTTTTAACCAAAACAACACTGTATTGTTTGACAATCAAATATCAAGTTTACAAGTATGTTTGTCGGAGTTACTTTTATCAGATAAACAAAAGGTAATGGTAATAGTAAAATTAGACATTTCCTTATAAGGACTGAGTAGCCAATGTTACTTTCGGTTGAAATTTATAGTCCTGGGTATGACGATAAACTACATCCGGCAGCAATAAACAAAAACATTATTCTTAATCGAGAGATTGGAGGTTTTGTGGAGCGTGGAACCACCTCTTAATTGCTGTTGTTCCCAGGACCACACTGACCTGAGGTGGTAGTACTTGTTAGGGTCCCAGCTACGGGGAAAAGAGTTTTGATTTTTGTTTGATCGTGTACGAATTAAAAAAATGCCAGCGATATATTTATTTTAAAAAATGGCCAGTAGTAATATATTTTTATAGCAAAATAACAATCAATATAACACTAAAGTATAAAATATATTTTTATAGTAAAATTACCAGCAGTATATTTATCTCCAAACTATATATCTAAAATACGTTCGCCGTGTATGTATAAAATCATGCGCAAAATATCTAATTGAAGCCATAAAATTGCGTACAAAATATTTAGATTTCAGCATAGAGGTGTTAATATGCCACTAAACAAAAACAAGTTGAAATTTATAAAATCTTTCTTTTAAAATATTTCTTTTAGGAAAATATGCTTCTCAAGTCCAGTAATTGTTATTGCTCTTTCCAGTATTGATGGCGGTTTCCTTCTTAAATTTTTATTTGAAGTGTTGTGGAACGGTAGAATCTTGATTACGTCATAATTTTCTCGTCATGATATCTATTTTAGTTTTTTGCTACTATTGAAAGCTCTCAAGTGATGTGGTGTCTGTTATCTGGTACGGTTCTTTGTTTGTGGTTCTATAGCGCCACGAAGTCTGGTGAAGGATGGTCCTCACGAAGACCCACAGACTTCATTAGCTCGAAGCCATTTTTAATGATTCATCTGAAAAGTGGTTGCATACAACTGACAGTTTAGACAATTCTGAACGAGTATAGCGCCAGGGAGAACATATATATGAAAGTCTTGGACTGACGGGACTATTAAAGATCATGATTCAAGTTTTTAAGTTAATGTTTTGGTTTTGTACCAACCTGCGGTTTTGTGTGAAACTACCACATTATTCTATCTTCAATTTTCTTATCTCCTGTATTAAATTTTTCTATAACTGATCCTGAGGTATTTGAAGTGTTTAGTATTTAATAATTCTACATTCTGAATTCTTATTATTTATTCAGGATAGGTTCCATCACTGCTTTCATTTCAATTCAAGATCATAGTTTCAGATTTGGTAAGATTTAATAAATATTATAGAAACTTTTTAATAAATATTTTATATACTTTTTAAATTACGGATCAAGGTAGTTATCTCTCTCTCTCTCTCTCTCTCTCTCTCTCTCTCTCTCTCTCTCTCTCTCTTTCTCTTTTTCCTTATTATCTGTAAATAAAATATATTCTTGGAATTTAAGTGGCGTTGTTTCCCGTTAACTTTCTCTTTTGAATCATTTCAACCCAATCAAAGCAATAAAGCCACCAAGACACAAGTGGTTACCGAGTTTAAGAAAATATGAGAAAAAAAAAAACATTAATAAGGATGGGAAAGAAAAACAGGAAAAAAGACATCTGATATGACATTTAAAATTTTGAAGATTAATGTTGACTGGAAAGCCAGAAGCCAAATGAGAGTTCCACAAACGAGTAGTGCGAGAGAAGAAACAAATACCATAGAACTTACAGTTACATCTAGCAATTTCAACTTTACGATCCTGAGACCTAGCCGCCAATCTAGTCCTGCATTTAAATTCATAAAGTCGAGGTACTAAAGAGGAAAGTTCATCAGAACAATTATCATAAAAATAAGGGAAGCTACGTTATGGCGATGGGAAGGTCATTGACATCTTTTTGGATTCAGACTGAATTGTGTTCTCATGACATGGCTGTCATCTTCGGTTCAATTTACCTTAGATTGTTTCAAAAGACCTTTGTAAAGTTGAATGTGTTTCATCTCTTTGTGCCAAAGTTGTTGGAGTCTATGCAGTGCCTCATTTTCTTGGCAAACAGGGACTTAGCTCCTTCGAGGACTCACGTAGATTTATTACATTGTGACAAGAGCTGTTATGATGGTATAGCCGGAAATAGTGGTTCCTGCGGCTGAGCATGCTTGTGTGAATCATGGAGAGGATTGGGGTTTCACCTGGTATTTCCGAGAAGGGGTGAAAGCCGTCTTTGCCCTGATTACATCAGCTGTCAACTTGGCATCTATATTGATGACACAAGCATTTAATCAGTCCTAAAAGATCACAATAGCATCCAATATCCAAAATTATATCAAGTCCGTCGTTAACTGGGGCAAAAGAAGGCTTGTTAATTTTATCAGCTCCAAAACTAAACTTCTCTTCATTAATCATCTGAGAGACCCGTCTCTGTCTTCCAAGGAAAATGACTCATTGAGCCTTCTTGGAGTACCGTTCTCAGCTGATATGGAATTGATTGTTTTGTCAGCTGCTAAGAAAGTCGGTTCACTGTGTTGTTCGAGACATTTTTTTTTCCAAAATCTAACTTACATATCTATGTCTACCATTCGACCATGCTTAGGATATTGCTGCCATATATGGGCCGGTGACCCTGCTATTTATCTTGAGCTCCTTAAAAAATGAGCAATATTATTATTGGTCTGTTCCAGTTATGATGATGAACTACATCTGTTTCCTGGGTATGACGATAAACTACATCTGTTTCCTGGGTATGACAATAAACTACGTCCAACAGTAAGGCCTCTGATCACAAGTTTTTGAGTAGTGTGGAACCACTTCTTAATTGCTGCTGTTCCCAGATCCACCCTGACCCGGGGTAGTAGTACCTGTTAGGGTCTCAGCTATGGGCCAGTGATTAGCCTCTGAGCTGGGGTCAAAAAACTATGAAAGTGTAAAAATAGGTTTTAATACTAGAAAGTTTGTAAAAAAAATTTGACAGGTATATATTTCTGAAAGAAAATATTGCCAACTATACATTTTTACTAGTAATAAAAATTTTGTCTGCATTAAATAACCCATTGGGGTTGATATGCCGTAAATTAAATCAAATCAAACCAAATTAAACCTAATCTGGCGGCTCGGCTTCAGTCACTTTTCCACCGCCGTAAGGTTGCCTCTGTGTCCTTTCTATAAATAATTTCATGTTAATTGTTCAGATGAGCAGTTCGTACCTAGATTTTATGAATTTAAGCGCAGTATAAGACTGACGTCGAGATCTCATCAATTTATAGTTGAGCTGAAAATCTTTCTTTATTTGGAAAAGGTATGCAAATAAACCTGAATATATAGATTTCGGTATTAAAGTGCCCATCAGAAGTTGATATACCGTTAAAAAATCAATTAATTAAGGTTCCTGTATGGAATTGAACACTGGACAATTTCTTAAAAGATGAAGAGGAGACTTGAGGCAAACAGAAATTACAGAATAAAGAATACAGACAATACATCTTAGCGTTTTTTGTTTTGTTTTTTTTGTTTGTTTTTTTTTTCTCAAGTACTTAAATTGAAATAACGAACTTTTTCATTTCCGTCTGTGTCACATGCCTGTTGGAAAAGGACATATAGAGTTTTAACAAAAAGAAACACAACTCTTGGACTGAAGATTTCTTACTGATAATTCTTGGAACCTGGACCGGATTGGTTTTCCAATTTAGGCACCGATTATAGCATATTTTCACAGGATAGGATATTAAGTTCCAGTCCATAGATTTTTATTTTCTATTTTTGCCCATAAGTATTAAGACTACTTCCTTTGAAAGATATTTCGATAAAGGAAATTATTCTAACACAGCAAGTGATTAGTATTGTCAGCGTTGAGCATTGAATGCGCTGTGGTCGGCTCGTAGCACGCTGTGGTCGGCTCGCAGCACGCTGTGGTCGGCTGGTGACGCGCTGTGGTTGGCATGGCGGCACGCATGGTCGGCTGTGCGCGCTCTATGCATAAGAAAATTTAGCTATAAACCTGTTATCTTCGTATCTCTGAGTGAGAAGGAATGGATTCCAACCCTGGCTTTGAATTCAGAGTATTCTTTTTATTGGTTATCGACGAAGACGAACGAACCCTACTAGTTATACATGCGCTAGGGAATAAGAAATAAATTCTTTTTATCATATATTCTTACACTCACAGGCCACTAACCTCTTAGTGACTTTACTGTCTTGCTTGGAGTGGAATGATTAAAAAAAATAAAAATAAATTCACGCCATTCATTAACTATCTTAGTCGGATTTGAATATGGTCCGTGTAATCCGTTTTCCACCTTTTCGCGTTAATTCATCTTAACCCTAATATATATTGAGTTGGTGCATAATTATCAGGCGTTTTTCTAGGGTGGGGGAATTATTTGTTATTAAAAATTGCAGTTTTGAAAATTTTTTTTTTAATAAGAATATTATTTTATTTTCAGGTTATAAAAATGCATGACGATAATCATACGCTCCGGAATACTCATTTAAAAATGTTACTGTCGAATTATTATGTTTCTTTTATCATAATAAATGTTGATTAAAAACGCCTGATAATTATGCACCAACCCAATATATAAATAAATATATATTTATCACTTTTATTGTATGCACATTATTTTGACTTGGCCATTAAAAATAGCTCTCATGCCAAAAAATGTGGGCATCATCGGTTTATGACTTGTTGGAAAATGTTGCGCATTTCACTCCAAATGGACATCTATTATGCTCGCATAGTCCTTGGCGTGTGTTTAGTGTTGAAACAGTTTCCAGTGTTCTTCGATTTCTACTTGGACGTACGCATCTGATAAATCAAGTTTTGAAAAGATTCGGCCAACATTTAGCTGAGCAAACAATTTTTCTGCCGCCAACAGTGTTGACTTGTGATTGCTTAGACCTGTCGAAAAACATCACCTCATAGACGTAATTTATCTTTTTTTTTCTATTGCAAAACTAGGTACAGCTGTGGATTAAAATATTTATGAGGAAGACGACAGCCAACTTCTCTAGTCTAATTCTGGATTCATGCTTTCAACTGTCTCAAGTTGTGTGTTTTGTTGTTTTGTTTTTATTGATGGGGGATTCTAAGCAGAAAACTGATTTTCCATCAGGATATAAATGTAACTTCTTTTTTCCTTAAATCATACACCTAAATCCTTTGAAAAAGTTTCACTGAATCTTTTAATATAGATAAATCATACCACGAAAAAAAAAATTACAATAAATAATCCCATAAAGGCAAATTCTTTTCTATCCGGGTTTATTTGTTGTCAGTCCGTAATGTACGAGTGTTTGTGTCGTTTTACAATGAAAATCAGTCGTATACGAGAATTTCGTGAAAGGTTTATGATAACCCATTTCCGCTCAATGAAGAGATTCGAAAATTAATTAATCTTTTAATTAATTTATCTTTTATGACATCTTTCAGTCAGAGTTACACTTTTCTCCCATTATCTGACAGGCAATTCTTATAATAAGAAAACAATGCAGAATAAAATTATAGCCAGTGACTATGTTACGCCTCCATTCTTCTTCATGTCAGTGTTCTCCAAAAACCGCGAAAGGCCCGTTTCAATTTCTCAAGGAAACAAAAGCTAAAAACAAACGCAATGTCGAGAAATGGGAACCCTATTTACACTCTTCGAACAGTCTTCATCTTAGTTGTCATATTCACGGCGTTTCGGCCGTTGTACGCTCCTGCCTTCGTCAGGTGATTGGAATTTAGAACCTAATCTTTTATTTCGTCCACCTGGGCAGATTATTCTAGTTCCGCGTGTCATGCCTCTTCCGGATATCTTAGTTTCAGTTATTTCTCTTTAGTAACTCAACTCTCCAACATTTTAGTCACCTCTGCTGTGGCCAGGTATTGAACACACACCTCTTTGGGTCAGGTCACCGGATTGTTTCAACCAAATCTTTTATCCACTGGGTCATGTGACGAGTACCTAGAGAGGTAACCACTTTAGAATACTAGGTACTTGTAAGCTTGGATGTGCGGGTGGTGTAATGGATAATGGCTCGAAATTGTTATTCAGAGAGCCGAGTTCCAATTCCGGTTGAATACGTTATATTCACTCAATGCAAATACCGTTGGGAAATGTATGAATGCACTGCTTCTCCCACACACTATGGGTTAATTAGTAAGATTTGTACCACTAAACCATTTTTGCCACAGGCACTCCCAAATCTTACAATCTAAAAATATGTAGCGTAATTGATCAAGGTTAAATGTAATTGACAGAAATGCCCAAAATAAACAAATAATAAGAAAAAGAAAAGAACGGGACCCAAAATAACTTTGAATAAGCAAACAATATATCTAAGACAAAGCAACAGTAAAAGTGTTTGCAAACTAAAAAAGATATTAACACACAAATGGGGGGATACATACAAGCGATCGCAGCATTCTGATTTCAAGACAAGAAAGAACAGAACTAATAAGGCCGATAAGTGGCCTGTCATATTGGCTAGAAAGAAAATCCTAATCTGCATCTATATGTTTTGTCTATAAATCCAGGGATGGGGGGGAGAGTCATCCTAGTGAGTGTAACCGACTAAATATTTTCTGGCTTTAAATAAACTTCAAACGTTTGTTAACACATAGAAAACGAATCAATTGATAAATCAATAAGCACTGCTGAAATGGTAACGCGTATAATACGCCCGTGAAATACATTATATATATATATATATATATATATATATATATATATATTTGGTTGGATAGATGTGAGTTTGTGACCCTGGGTTTCACGCTTTAGCGATCGTCAGACAAACCAGGGTTTGTCTGACGATCACAAACAGGGTCACAAACTCACATCTATCCAACCAAATATGTTAGCATATCTCTGATATTGAGCGCTTTCTAATAAGTACCGCGCATATAATATATATATTTATTTATATTTATATACACTTTTTACATATATATATATATATATATATATATATATATAACAAAGTATATAATTGGTATACACGGAATGAATTCCAATAACCAACAATTACTATTCTTAAAAAGAGTGCTCAATACAAAGTAGAGCAGATATAATTATTTTATAAAAAATTTATAACATAAGTATGTTATAAAATCACTACAAAAATAGCCATTTTGTTTCAACACACTCTGTGTCTTATCAAGTGATGGTGTTGAAAAGAAAAAAAAAAATATTTCTATCTCAATCAGTTCGTATCCATCTATCTATCTCAATCTATTTCTATTTATCTATATCTATCTATTTAAGATATTTTTTCTTTTCAACACCATCACTTGATAAGACACAGAGTGTGTTGAAACAAAATGGCTATTTTTGTAGTGATTTTATAACATACTTATGTTATAAATTTTTTTATAAAATAATTATATATATATATATATATATATATATATATATATATATATATATAAATGGTGGCACCTGCTTGGAAAAACCTTGGATACCTCGACTTGCAGTGGAACAAATCGGTACCCGAGGAAAAATGAGGAATAAAAGAAACAAGAACATTAAAACAAGGCGAAAACAACCGCCAAGTGTTCAAGTTCCAAGTCCAAAGAAAAAAAAAAACTAAAATGAGTAAAAAGACAACTACGTAAAGTGCTCAATACACAAAGTGGAGCAAAACCTAAGATAATCCTAAGCGCTCCTTAGGATTATCTTAGATAGATAGATAGATAGATAGATAGATAGATAGATATAGCCGAGATTATAAGTATTCAGTACACGCTGTAAATATACATTGTTTATCTGCAATTATAGTAAGTACTTGTGGCAAAATTACACTACATCTGTATGAATTAAACTCTTCAATTTTTAACGATTCTTTTCTTACAGACAACCAACGTGTTTACATTCGGCTTTTGTCCAGTAGACATAAAATATTATCGAAATGTTTATTTACTTAAGCAAAAGTACTATAATGTAATTGGTTACACACCAACCCCATTCTCTGAACCAATCCCGCACGATAACATTAACTCGTGTACTAAATAGAAATACTGACATAATGATTTTCGTTAAATTGCTACACAACGGCATGGTACTTATTTGGTATACCACGCTTATTATTTCTTTCGAATAATTTTCTACGCGGAAGATTTTTTTTTTTTTTGTTGCCGTTTATTAAAGTTACTCAACCATATTAAAAGACCTACTCAGCACAAAACTAAGATTGTCTGTGCCAGAGTTATTTTCGCCCAATACCGCATTTTTTTTTCAATTTGTTCATACCTCAGTCTGTACATATCTATTTATTTCAGTCAAATTCAATATCGATCTCAATAGGTTCATATCTATCTCAGTCTATTTCTATCTTTGTATATTCATATTTATCTGTCTTTTAATCTCAGCCAGTTTATGTCTATCTTTCTCTCTATTTCAGTCTAGTTATTATCGACTAGCAGGAGAGCCCGGCATTGCCCGGGGATGTAACAGTAAGAGATAGATCAAGTATCCACCATCATAAAGACTGAAAAATAAAATTGACAAAGATTATTGTTTAAGGTTGACGGACACGCATGTCTTATTTAGTTTTTGTTTTTTTTGTTTTTTTGTTTTTTTGATAGGTTTTTTTTACGGATTGGTCAAACCCAAACTCAAACAAAAACATTGTTTTCAATTGTTATGAGTCTATTGATTGAATAGAATTTTATTATAAACAATTGTCTTGTAAATGGAATTTTTAAAGCATTCTGAATGTAAAAATAAAGAAAAAAGTGTGCAAGACAATAAGAAACACTACCTGTCAAGAAAAAAAGTGAAGTTTTGTTGAAATCAGTTGAAAAATGTAGGAAATCCGATCCCATATATAAACGAACACACACACACACACACACACACACACACACACAAACAACCTGGGTTTTATAATAAACATAATTCGATATGAGTTATCCCCCTTTCATTCTGGCGACAGAATCGTGTTTTATCGTGTTTTCAAATTGATTTCGTGCAAAAACAATTGTGTTTTTTCAATTTTTGGCGCCGTCAGAACCACCGCAAGGTAATTTTACGCAGTCCTGTGAAGTTTTGTTGAAATCGGTTGAAAAATGTAGGAAATCCGATCCAATATATAAACGTACAGACACACACACACACTCACAATCTGCGTTTTATAATAAGTAAGATCTCAATCAGTTTGTATCCATCTATCTATCTCAATCTATTTCTATTTATCTATATCTATCTATTTAAGATATTTTTTTATGTTTATACGTTCTTTTTTTATAGATACAAATATTTAAGTAAATGCTCTATTTATAATAAACAGTATTAACAACATTTACCGGCCTGAATATCCGAGAAATTTTCATTGCAAACATGCGTACTTCGACAGGAATCGAACGTGTATCCTATACGGAACCGTCATATAGCCTGACGTGCCTTAACCTATTGGGCCTCAGAGGAGCGTTTGGTTAGCAAGGTCGATGTTACTGTTTTTAAACACATTTCTCTATGTTTTTATCTCATTCATTCATATCTGCTCAATGCGTATTCAAATGTAAACAAATGACGTCATACATTATGAAATGGACAAAGTCCGACAATTATTTAAGAGATTTTTTATGTTTATCTCTATCTATATTCATCTCTCTCCCTATCTCTGTGACGTGCTAATAACCTTGGGAAAGATACGAATCCTCACAGAAGGGGTTCTATAGCCTTGGATGGCAACTGGTCTACTGCAGAAAGGAATAGTAACCTACTGCGGTAAAAACAAAATCTGCCTTGTCAGTCATGTATTGAAAGATACATGATCGCCTAAGCGTGTATCACGCATGGCACATAATTGACTGACTGACGTGCTAATAACGTTGGGAAAGGTACGAATCCTCTTCTTCTCCCACCAGCTATGGATAAATAGCAGGACAGACTGTGTTCTATAGCTTTGGGTGGCAACTGGTCTACCGTAGAAAGAAATGGCAAACTACTGCGGCAAAAAGTCTACCTCGTTAATCGTGTATCGAAAGATACATGATCGCCTAAGCGTATATCACGCATGGCACATGACTGAATGTTCTGAAGATAAAGCAGGATAAACATAAATAGGATGTTTATTTTTCTTCTTTCTGTCATTCATTCTCTCTTTATCTTCATTTCTTCGAGATTCTTGACAAAATCCAAAGAAGGATCTGCAATGTAATCGATCCTGACTTTCTCACGGACGTGATGTGGCTTCCCTTTGTCTTTTCTACAGATATTTTAATAGCAGCTGCTCTGAAGAGCTTTCTTCCCTGATACCCAGACTACATGAATTTAAACGTGCTACTAGATTGGCATCTAGGATCCCACCCTTTTACTGTTGAAATTGGTAAATCTAACAGTTTTTTTTTCTCGCACTTCCCACTTGTGGAACTCCCTTTCGTTAAAATTGATCACACCCAAGACAAAAGCAGGGTAAATAGCAGGACAGACCTGGTTCTATAATCTTGAAAGAAATAGAAACCCGCAGAACGAAACAGTAACCAGCGAAAGATACATGATCGCCAAAGCGTGTAAGGCTAGCGTCTCGGATTAGGGAATCGGAGTTCGAATTCCAGTCGAATCCATTACATTCACTTACGTGCTAATACCCTTGGGAAAGGTGTGAATCTACTTCTTCTCCCCAAGCTATGGGTAAATAGCAGGACAGACCAGGTTCTATAGCCTTGGGTGGCAATTGGTCTACCACAGAAACTTGAAAGAATCACAACGAAAATTAATCGACATGATATGTCTAAATTATTTAATCAAACCTGTTTGAATGAAACTATGCTGCCTAAATATACACAGTATATATATATAAAAATTTGTTCATCACCATATTTGGTATAAACGCAAACACTTTAAAAAATTTAAAATCAAACTCAGCGTTGCTTTGGCGCGTTCAAAAACCAATAACTCATTTTCAATAGCATTTCGGATACAATAACACATATATTTTCGACGTCCTCTTATTACTAAGAGAAAAAAAACAAGAACAACATCTATTATATACCTGAAGATGTCTGTAGGAAGAGACGAAAGCTTGTAGTAAAAATAACAACTAATACGGCAGAAATTTATATAAACAAGGATCAATTCATTCATAACGGATCTGGAGGTTTTTTGTGTACTATTTGAATTGTTTGCGATGATGGATGTCTCGCCATTTAAATCATTAACCTTTGCATTAGTTTTGTGTGAATAATTCATGTATTTGTAAATTGATTGCACGTTTATTGTAATATATATATATATATATATATATATATATATATATATATATATATACTATTAACACATAACTGGCTGACGGGAAAACTATATTAGGGCACTATGAAAGTGATTGAATGAGATAATAGAGGGGAGCGCATGGAGAATTCGAGTTAGGCATTTCCTACCGACATTAGTAGGGAGCGAAGGCCAACAGATCCAACAAAATTCGAACTCATATCCACATTTCAATATTTCGAAGCTGCCAATATTTTTTTTTTTTTTTTTTTACCTTTGTGCAAAATTTTTCGATATGCAATATTGTTTGTCTTCTGCTTCTCCTCCATTCGTGTTTAAGAACTTTCATTGGTTTCTCAACGCCATACTCTTCCATGCGTCTCCGTATTCATTCATCTGGAAGTGGGCCGGCCAGATACGGACGGTTTGTGAATGGAGAAATTGTAGATGATTTAATTTAGACGGGCTAAGTTCAACCGAAAGTAAATACTTTCTAGGTTTCCATTGGGAAATGGTAGACGTTTGCAAAAAAAATACGAATGTGTCCGTTTTCTAACGAACCGTTCAATCATTTGTTTCCTAACATCAATCTATTTATATAAATCTGTCAATCACTTTATCGATAAACTGATAGATCTATCCGGATCTGTTTACATTGTGAGGTTAGTAGTATCTATCTATCTATATATCTATCTATCTATCTATCTATCTATCTATCTATGTTCATTCATGTCAAACTATCAGCCTCTCATCTACTAGTGTCCTCGCAATTTGTTTATATCTGTTTATATATCTCAGTCCATATCTATCTATCTATCTATCTATCTATCTATCTATCTCAATATGTTCATTCCTGTCAAACTATCAGCCTCTCATCAACTAGTGTCCTCGCAATTTGTTTATATCTGTTTATATATCTCAGTCCATATCTATCTATCTATCTATCTATCTATCTATCTATCTCAATATGTTCATTCCTGTCAAACTATTAGCCTCTCATCTACTAGTGTCCTCGCAATTTGTTTATATCTGTTTATATATCTCATTCCATATCTATCTATCTATCTATCTATCTATCTATCTATCTATCTATCTATCTCAATATGTTCATTCCTGTCAAACTATCAGCCTCTCATCAACTAGTGTCCTCGCAATTTGTTTATATCTGTTTATATATCTCAGTCCATATCTATCTATCTATCTATCTATCTCAGTCTATTTACTATCGATCTCAATCGATTCGTATTCCGCTAGCTATCTATTTCAGTCTATTTCTATCTTTCTATCTGTGTGTGTGTGTTAAATACAAACGTTTCTCCTTCTATTATCTATTTTAATCTTACCATATCTTCTTACCATATATATATATATATATATATATATATATATATATATATATATATATATATATATATATATATATTGTGTATATTTAGGCAGCATAGTTTCATTCAGACAGGTTTGATTAAATAATTTAGACATATCATGTCGATTAATTTTCGTTGTGATTCTTTCAAGTTCACGGATTCATTTTTTGGAAGATTCAGAAAATTGAGTAAGAAAAATACCAAACTTTTCTTTCGAATAGTTTTTATTTTCCCAAGTACTTTCACTCTCATCTGTGACCATCTTCATTGGGTTAAGTTGTCTTAGAGTATGTATATATGTTTCTGTTATTTAAAACATTTCAACTGTTCGTTTTTTAGGCAGCGTTCTAAATTTCAAAGTTCAAGTGTTATTACTTAACAAACCGAATATAGCATCAAAATTTATATTATTTTTATTTATTTGTTATATCACTAAATACATAATTGTCAAGGATGTTTCCATAAAACTTGTTATTTCCTGTAATAATTCTTTTTATAAATATTATTATTATTTTACTTAAGTGTAAGGGTAATCCTATATTTACAATTCCTTACAGCTAACCATGAAAAGAAATGTTGATCACAACTGCCTAAAACCTTTAAGCGCGTATTGCAGTAAAATTATCAAATTTTACATATGCCCCTCCTGCGTCAAATAACCTCGTCAGATCGAGGCTTTCATATGGATGTTATATATGGCGTCAAACTCTTTCAGAAATATCTAAACTGTCAGTTGTATACAATCGCTTTCTCGGATCAATAGTTAAAAATGGCTTTAGTGAAGAGCATCCTTCTTCGAACCTCGTTGACTGGCGCTACAGAATCACAAACAAAGAACTGTACCAAATAACAGAAATCACATCACTTGAGGTTTTTCAGTAGCGGCAAAGTTAAATGGATAGTACATGGAACGCGAGGAGAAAATCCCCATCAATACAGGAAGGAGCGATAACAGTTACTGGATTTCAGAAAAGTATTTTACTCATGTGTCAATAGAAGGATTTTATAAATTTCATTCAAAAGCAACACTGACTGTTCGGTCAAAGAATGATTAATGGTTTCTTATAAGGAAACGACATATTACAAATATAATTACTATTTTTATAGCCAAAAACAAATGAAAGCGCCTCATAATAATTTGTCACGATACATCTTTCTTTCCTTCCTTTTTCCTTTCTTCTTTTTCCCAAGCTATTTTCTTTCCTTTACCCTCCTTTCCTTCCTTCTTTATCTCTTTCTTCCTTATTTTTTGTTTCTTTACTTTCTTCTTTTCTTTTCCCTTCTTTCCTTCCTTCCTTTCCCTTCTTTTATTTTCCTTCCTTCCCTGCTTTTTTCTTCATTCTCTCCATCCATCCTTCCTTCTTTACTTGTTTTTTTTCTTCCTTCCCCGTTTTTCCTTTCTTTCTTTCGCTCTTCTTTCTTTCCTTTCTTCAACTTCCTTTACCCTTTTTTTCCTTTTCCCTTCCTCGTTTGTTCCTTCTCCCTTCCTTTATCTTTTCTTTCTTTACTTGTCTGTCATTTCTTCATTTTTTCTTTTCTGTCTTCTCCTTCGCTTCCTTCTTTCCTTTTCCGTCCCTTTCTCCTTCCTTTGCACTTCTTTTTTTTTCCTTCCTTCTCTACTTTTCTCTTCCTTCCTTCACCTTTCTATCTTCCCTTCCTTTTCCCTTATTTTCTTCTTTCCTTTCTCCTCCTTCTTCCTTTCCTTCCTTCCTTCCTTCCTTCTTCCTTTCCTTCCTTCGTTCCTTCCTTCCTTCCTTCCTTCCTTCCTTCCTTCATTTACCCTTCCTTCCTTCCTTCCTTTTCCCTTCCTTCTTCTTTAATTTCCCCTTCCTCCTCTCTCCTTTCCTTCCTTCCTTCCTTCCTTCCTTCCTTCCTTCCTTCCTTCCTTCCTTCTTTTCTTTACACTGCCTTCTTTCCTTCTTTTTCTATATCTCCCTCCCTCTCAGCTTCTTCCCTTCCTTACTTTCCTTCCTTCCTTCCTTTCTTTCCTTCCTTCCTTTACCTACTTCAGGTGAGAAGAAATCGAAATATCAACTGTGTCTTCTCCTTCACTTCCTTCTTTCCTTTTCCGTCCCTTTCTCCTTCCTTTGTCCTTCTTTTTTTTTCTTCCTTCTCTACTTTTCTCTTCCTTCCTTCACCTTTCTATCTTCCCTTCCTTTTCCCTTCCTTTCTTCATTCCTTTCTCCTCCCTCCTCTCCTTCTCCCTTCCTTCCTTCCTTTACTCTTCGTTCCTTCCTTCCTTTACCCTCCCTTCCTTTCTTTACACTGCCTTTTTCCTTCTTTTTCCATATCTCCCTCTCTCCCTCCCACCTTCCTTCCTTCTTTTCTTTCCTTCCTTTCTTTCTTCCTTTGCCTACTTCAGGTGAGAGGAAATCGAAATATCAACTGTGTTACTTGATTGCTCTATAAGAGATTTATTAAGGCGTAGAATAAAATCAAAACAAAGCCAAAAGAACTGCCATATAAAAAGAAAAATGGCGGCACAAGTAAGTAATCGCGTCAAATCTGAGAATCAATCCTTCTGTCCACCTAATAGCGAAACAGTGAGTGTTTTTTTTTTTTTTTTTTTTTTTTTTTGCTTGAATTTCTCTGCGTCAATTTTTGTGATGGTCGGTTTAACATTTGTAAGGTATTCTGCATTTTCTTCAACTAAATACCGGAAAATGATTGAAAAGCCTTGTGGGTGTTTAGTGGTCGAATTGGCCGGAAGATAGCAGAATTTAGAAAAAAAAACTGAACTGTATGGCAAATTAATTTTGTGGGAAAAACTGTAGAGATGGGGAAAATGTCTATAAAAATGGAAATGTTTTTGGATTTTTTTTTTTTTGATTGGGGGGTTACCCCTAACTTCTTACAGAAGAAATAGAACGAGAAAATAATGGAAAGAACGGGGAAAAGACAAGGGGGGGGAATAAGAAACATGGAATGAAAGGAAAAAGAAAGAATGGAGAAAGGAAAAGGAATGAAATAAAAATGAAGGAAAAATAAGGAAAAACCCCAAAAAATTCAAAAAGAAGAAAGACAGCGAGAAAGGCGTAAGGAAACTTTAGGAAACGTG
>CAHIKZ030000302.1:4167500-4175000 GCA_903632075.3 Acanthosepion pharaonis
GCTGAAGTAAAAAGATAGGAGAACTAAGGACGGTATAAAAATAATTGAAGGAGAAAAGAAAGGGAAAAGGTGAAGTGCAATAGGAATGAAATAGAAAGAATGAATTATGCAAACAGAAAAAAAAGAAAAAGAAGGAGAGATAAAGAACGATTTGAAAGAACGAGAAAACGAAGCAAGGAAAACAGAGAAGGAAAAAAGGAAAAAAAATGGGAAGATATGAAAGTGAGAAAAAAATGAAGACGTGGAAGAAACTGAAGGGTATGTAGAAAGAAGAATAAAATGAATAAAATAACAGAAGATGAAAGAAAGAAAGAAAGAAAGAAAGAAAGAAAGAAAGAAAGAAAGAAAGAAAGAAAGAAAGAAAGGTTTAATGTCTCCTGCTAATGTCTAATCAGTAATGGACGAAAGAAAGAAAGAAAGAAAGAAAGAAAGAAAGAAAGAAAGAATGAAAGAAAGAAAGAAAGAAAGGTTTAATGTCTCCTGCCAATGTCTAATCAGTAATGGACGAAAGAAAGAAAGAAAGAAAGAAAGAAAGAAAGAAAGAAAGAAAGAAAGAAAGAAAGAAAGAAAGAAAGAAAAAAAGAAAGGTTTAATGTCTCCTGCCAATGTCTAATCAGTAATGGACGAAAGAAAGAAAGAAAGAAAGAAAGAAAGAAAGAAAGAAAGAAAGAAAGAAAGAAAAAAAGGTTTAATGTCTCCTGCCAATGTCTCATCAGTAATGGACGAAAGAAAGAAAGAAAGAAAGAAAGAAAGAAAGAAAGAAAGAATGAAAGAAAGAAAGAAAGAAAGAAAGAAAGAAAGAAAGAAAGAAAGGTTTAATGTCTCCTGCCAATGTCTAATCAGTAATGGACGAAAGAAAGAAAGAAAGAAAGAAAGAAAGAAAGAAAGAAAGAAACTAGGAAAGAAAGAAAGAAAGAAAGAAAGAAAGAAAGAAAGAAAGAAAGAACTAAAGAACAATTAAGAAAAGTAAAAAAGCAAAAAATAACGTTTGGTCAACACTGATTGTTAAAAAAGGTAGAAACGAAAAAAAGGTCATCTAAGAAAGAAATGAAAATAGAAAAAACTTTTCTAGTTTTTTCTATTTTCATTTCTCTTTCAAAGAAAGAAAAAAGGTCCAAAAGAAAGCAAAAAAAAAAAGAAAAAAGTGTATGTAAAACTGAAGGTCATGACAGAAAGATTCAAATAACAAATGAATAAAAAAGAAAATAAAAATTAAAATTAAAAAAAAAGCGTAGATAATGCCACCCTTCAATTTAAAATGCAGAAGGAAAAGAAATCATATTTAATAAAAATTAATATGGCGGAGGGAATTAAGAACGAAGCGAAAAAAACTCGAAATAGAAATTTTTTATGGCAAAATTAGGATATGCAAAAATAAAATAATTTTTTTCATGTTTAGAATGAAGAAACGAACAAGAAAATTATGTAAGACATTCGTTGCTGCATCCTCTCATCCAATGACCTTTGGAGGTCATTTTTAGTGTTTCTTAAATGCTTTCGGTAAATGACATTAGCTATTATCTAAAAGACCAATCCCATGTCAGCAAGGTTAATAGGCCAATATATCTGTATCTACATCAACGTACTTAAATCTACATCTATATCTGTATGTCCATCATTATACTTACTTACATGATTTTTTTTTATTCTTAAACATACGTGGTTATCCGAACATTAACACTAATGTAGTTACGGTGCTAGTTACCAGTTGCCTTGTGCCAAAAGTAAACTAAACTTTACAAAATAATTTCATGCATAGGCGCCTCGCCGAGGTGTAGTGGTGATTTTCTAAGCATTATCTTAGGTTGCGGCACAAGGCCAAAAGTATGGAGCAACCAATGAGAAATCGCCGTGGTTTAATAATGAACAATCGAGACAAGCAATTCGGTACTGTCGGAGATTTCAGTATTATCGTTATTCACATTCGGGCAATTGTCTTTTTATTTATTGTTATTATCATAACGTATCGAGTGTCGTTGTGCCGCGGCCTTCTTCAGGAGATTGTGAATCTGAGTAAAAACAGATAGATAGATAGATAGATAGATAGATAGATAGATAGATAGATAGATAGATAGATAGATAGATAGATACGAACAGACCGAGATAGATAGATACGAAAAGACTGATAGATAGATAGATAGATAGATAGATAGATAGATAGATAGATAGAAACAGACTGCGATATCTAGCTAGCTAGACAGTTAACAACAGACTGATAGATAGATAGATAGATAGATAGATAGATAGATAGATAGATACGAACAGACTGAGATATATAGTCAATTGTTTTCGTATTTGTTGTTATTATCACAACGTTTCGACTGTTGTTGCTCCCCAGCCTTCTTCAGGAGCTTGTGAATCCAAGTACTGAAGATTGGGACGTAAATATCAAGTTTTCAATCATAATAAAAAATATATCCAAAAACTAAATATCGACTTAAATGGTGCTTATGAAATGCAAACCATTACCAGCGAATTGTAAGCAATTGACACAATACTCCTACCAATTACTTTACACCAACACCATTTACCGTATCTCCAGTAGGCTGACACAAATAAATGTGTTTCATGAACATATTTGGCATATTAACACAGAAATTAATAAAAAATACAATAAAATAATAACACAAAATTCTGACGTAAGTTATCATAAAAATCGCCTGTGTTTGCTCACTGGCGATCTATGTTCAAACTCAACTGTCGTCAGCGACACTTTATTCCTATATAAGCAGGTGATCTTCTTTCACACGTGACCGAAATTGATCCATAGACAGCTCATTGTAGAGAATAATTGCCACTTTCAATAATGGGATCGCCTGTGTTTGCTTACTGACGATCTATGTTCAAACTCAAGTGTCGGCAGCGACACTTTATTCCTATATAACTGAAAGTTAATTCACTAGATTGTTTTTTTCTTCTCTGAATCTATCTTACATATTTATAAGTCTACTACTCATCCAGGCTGAAAATATTGCAGCCACATGTGACCCGGTGGCCCTACTTTATATTTAGAGATTCTTGATAAAATCCAAAAGAGAATCAGCAATATTATCGGTCCTGACCTGGCATCTCGGCTTCAGTTACATTCTCACCTCCGTAATGTAGCCTCCCTGTGCCTTATCTATAAATATTTTCATGGTAATTGTTCGGATGAACTCTTCACTATGCTACCGAGACTTTATGAATTTGTGTAGTACCAGATTGGCGTTCACAGATGAATTGGCTAAATGTAACCGTAAGTTCTATGCTAACAGTTCATTTACTAGCACTTCTCTCTTGTGGAACTCTCTTCCGAATTCAAACTCTCCAACCAATTTTGATCTTAAAAGATCAAAGATACGGTATCAATCGTTAATTACCTTGCATCAACCGATTATTACCTTTCATCAACAGATTATTTACCTTTTCCGATCACGGTAAAACGCATTAATGGCGAAACCTTCTTCTAATGATAGTCAGTTTCAAGAGTTTTTTTCGCATCAAAATCCGAAGAATTTCACTCAAAAGGTATCTAAGAGCTGTCTGATAAAGACAGGTTGATTTTTCGATTCTTTTAGAAAATCAACATGGCACTGTAAATCTGGCGTTTGATGTGTTAAGCACAGTCACTGAAAATTACTTTCATAGCTTTTACCAGTTTTTGATCATATTGTTCCAAGTATCGTCTGGAAAATGTACAGAAATACTTAATTCCCACAGAATTTTTCTTACAAACTGACTTCAGAATTTTACTATTTCAAGAATAAATCCAAATAAAATTGGTATCTTTCGTATTAGATTGAATGGAAATATATTCAAACCGAAAGTTGAATTATGAATCATCACAAGCAAAACATTCAGTCTTTTACTGTATCCAATAAAGTAAAAACTGTGTAAATAAAATTATAAAATATTACAAAAAAAGTCTACACAATGAATAAGATTTGTTAGATCATTTGTTAGGTCATAATTAATAAAAACAAAAAATATATAAAAGGTCATCATCAGTCAGCTATGTGTCATGCGTGATACACGCTTAGGCGATCATGTATCTTTTCAATACATGACTGACGAGGCAGATTTTTTCCCGCAATAGGTTACCATTTCTTTCTGCGGTAGACCAGCTGCCATCCAAGGCTATATCCTTTATCCATAGCTGGGGGAGGGAGAAGAAGATGATACACACCTTTCCCAAGGGTATTAGCACGTAAGTGAATATAATGGATTCGGCTGGAATTCGAACTCGGCTCTCCGATTCCTCAATCCGAGCCGCTATCCATTATTCCATAGTTGAGCCTACTGCTATTTAAATTTCCCTTGTTTATTGAAAATCACACTAAAACTATTGTAGTGTATAGCATATTACATTATAATATGATTCAATATAATTTCCTTTGAAGTCAATGAAGGTCTTATTTGATGGCACAATGATTTAGTAATAATGTGCTTACACCATGCATCTGATCCATATGCGATACATTTTTATAAGGCTTTCACTAATCACCGGAATTAAATTCCCACGCTACGATTTTGAACATAAACTTAATCTTTACACTCATTTTCTGAAAAAAGCTATAAGGATTTTTGAAGAATATTTTGTAGCGTTATTTATCATGTCAAATCCAAACTTTCAAATTGAATGCAATATCACAGTTCCAAAATCGGCCTACCATACTTTCTGATGGGTGGCAACTGGACACAGAAAATAATGGTGAATACATAATTGACTAAATTATAATTGTAGGTTTATCTATTATTTTTAATTTTTTATTTTTTTGAATATGAAATCGATTAATAAAAACGCATTTATAACTCAAATTAATAGAAAAAATGCAATTAATACTATTGTTATGCAGTGTTACCTACTCGCGGGAAGTAGTATGTACTCAACTGCCTCATGAGCAATAGCCCTAGTTATTTATAGTCTTTGTGACTTCATATGTAAATGAGTCATTTCATCTCCTTGTACCGAAGAGGTTTTATCCCCTTATTTTCTCTAGTACTTATTCTGGAAGCTTTTGTCTTTTCACTATCTTCCTCCCTCTTCCTAAGAGATTGTCAAGATTTGGGAGAGCGTTTCGTGTCTTCAGCTAATTTGTCTATCGGCAAAATATTAGTTTCGACGCAGTGTATGAAAGTATACTCAAATTTTTCCTCCTCTCATTTGCCGGTCTGCTTCCCAATTTCTGTGGACCACCACTCTCAAGACTTGTAATGTTTTATTGCATTTTGTTCTCAGATATATTAGATGTAGTGTAGTATTGCTGACTCACGAAAAGTAGTATGTACTCAACTGCCTCATGGGCAATAGTCCTAATTATTTATAGTCTTTGTGACTTCATATGTAAATGAGCCATTTCATTTTCATTGTACCTTTATTTTCTCTAGTACTTGTTCTGGGAGCTTTTGCCTCCTCACTATCTTCGTCTATCTCCCTAAGAAATTGTCCAGATATGCTGAGCTTGAAATTTTTCTTTTTTCATAGGGGTGCTCCTCCAACGATTGTCCTTGCGTGTGCAATTGCTGATAATCATATAATGGCCTCACAAACAGCTTTTGCCAACAAGATTTTCGTTATTTGGTTTTCTCCTCCGATTGATTCTGAATCCATTAGCGTGCAGCGTTGCCTTACTCGCTAGAAATCGTTTACATATGTCACATATTGACTTTGAACTCTGTCGCGCATACAACGCATTATAATGTTCTCCCTCACTTCCATTGTTCATAGCAGTGTTTGGAAGGAAAGTGTGTAGAGTGTGGTCGTCTCGCCACACCACAGAAGTTCCACCAGTGACCATGTCTTGCGAAGTGGTTTTTGGCCAAACACAACATTCTACGGGTCCAGCAATCACCATATTCTCCAGATCTCGTCCTTTGCGATTCTTTCTTCTTCAAAAATCAAATTTGTGGTTAGGATCGTTGCGTGATTCGAAGTGATTTTTCAAATCAAGATATCGCTTCTGTTTTTAGTTTCCATTGTAGGAGGGTCTCATGATTTTTTTCGCTTTTCTCCCAGTTTCAACAAAATGTCTATGCTGTTTAGTTTTATAGTTCCCTATTCTTCCGGAATATTGTTTTCTTAGGGCGTTAATTTGTTTGTTTTTTGCTTTTCTGCTTTTTTTTGTTTGTTTGTTTATTTATTTATTTATTTATTTATTTTTGTTTTTGTTTTTTGTTACTTTTTTTAACGTTTCACCCCAAGCAAGGCGGGAAGCCACTAGGACGCAAGGGGTTACAGAAGATTTGGAGCATGATCAGATAGGAGTGATAGAGGAAAGGATGATGAGAAGGATAGTGGATAGATCAAGGCAACTGGAGATGTCGATTGACATTACATTTGAATAGTTGGAGATTATAGCTATCAGGGAAAATGGAATAGGGAAGGAAGTTCCACAGGCGAGAGATGCGAAACATGAAGCTATTGGAGTAGAAGAGACGGCTACATTTAATAGTTTCGACAGTGAAACGGTGGGAGCGGGATGCCAGCCTCGTAGGGCACTTGAACTCATGAAGTCTGGGAATCAGCGAATGCAGCTCCTCGGAGCAATTACCATGAAAGTATTTGTAAAACAGACAGAGAGAGGCGACGGCGCGTCTGTGAAAGAGCGACTGTAGACGAGATGCCTGTTAGTCTCTTTCTAGTAGCATTGTCGTCCTTCACGGGAGGGGGGTTCTTTTTCCGTAAGGTTTCAGCAATTCAGGTCTTTTAAATAAACAGTCAGACTACCCCACACACATGATTTGATTATAGTAGTGAAGGATTGTGCGGAAACATCCATATTTTTCCGAAGAACTAAATAGAAAGAAACTTTTGAACGTAGTGTGCCACAAGGTCCTAAAACAACCCTCGTAATGATCTCAAATTTAGAACTGTCCTTTTTCTAGACTAGTTGCCAAAATATCTCATAAATAAATAAATAAATAGCTCAGTAACTCCTACTATTTAACCCATAGCCGAGTAGAGGAGAAAATATGGAATTGAATGTCAGTATGAATTATACCACGCCTACATCCATATATAAGTATATTAGGAGAATATTTTTTTTTAAAAATCGTGCAAAAACCAACTCTCATCCACGTAACGTCTTGGCGGAATCTGATAGATTAGATTTATCACGACTTCTTAGAATGAGACATAAGCATCATAAAAAAGCTATTGCCAATAATAGCTCTAGTATGGCAGAGTTGCTCCTTTATATGTCGTCTCCCTTTAAGAAATGGGTGATCATGACTCTCCACATTTTCATTGTTTCTTTGGGTTTTTTTTTTGCATTTTAGCAGTGTTTGCCTATGTATTGTCCCTTCCAGATCCTGTTCTGCATCGATTTATACAAGGTATGTTTTCCCTCGGTCCCTTTTTCCTTCGATATGTTCTGTGAGTGTTAGATCTTCCAAGAATTCTAAATGCCAATCTTCTTCAGCAAAACACTAAAGAACAGTGACATTATATGCCCCAAAATGTCAGATTTGAAAACAGAAGTTGACACTCAGCAAAATAAACTCAGTTCCTCAAATTGATTC
>CAHIKZ030000302.1:4177500-4232500 GCA_903632075.3 Acanthosepion pharaonis
GTATGGATATAATAACTAGCAGTATAAGAATTAGCTATAAGTATGGATATAATAACAAGCAGTATAAGAATTAGCTATAAGTATGGATATAATAACTAGCAGTATAAGAATTAGCTATAAGTATGGATATAATAACAAGCAGTATAAGAATTAGCTATAAGTATGGATATAATAACTAGCAGTATAAGAATTAGCTATAAGTATGGATATAATAACAAGCAGTATACGAATTAGCTATAAGTATGGATATAATAAGAATTAGCTATAGGTATGGATATAAACAATTAGTATAATAATAAGTATAAGTATGGATATAATAACAAGAATTAGCTATATATTGAATTAACAAACAGTAAAAGAATTAGCTATAAGTATGGATAAAATAACTCGCAGTATAAGAATTAGCTATAAGTATGGATATAATAACTAGCAGTATAAGAATTAGCTATAAGTATGGATATAATAACAAGCAGTATAAGAATTAGCTATAAGTATGGATATAATAACTAGCAGTATAAGAATTAGCTATAGGTATGGATATAATAACAAGCAGTATAAGAATTAGCTATAAGTATGGATATAATAACTAGCAGTATAAGAATTAGCTATATAGTATGGATATAATAACAGTATAAGAATTAGCTATAAATGGATATAATAACTAGCAGTATAAGAATTAGCTATAGGTATGGATATAATAACAAGCAGTATAAGAATTAGCTATAAGTACGGATATAATAACTAGCAGTATAAGAATTAGCTATAAGAATGCATATAATAACTAACTGTATACGAATTAGATATAAGAATGCATATAATAAGGAGCAGTATAATAATTAACTATACGTTTAAGCACAATAACAGTGTAAAAAATTTTCTATCAGTTTGCATACAATAACTAGTAGTATACGAATTATCTATAAGTAGGCATCTAATAACTAGCAGTATAATAATTAGCCATACGTATGGATATAATAAATAACAGTATAAGGATTTGCTACAGGTATGCATATAATAACTAGCAGTATAAGAATTAGCAATAAGTATAGAATATCAGTATTAGCTATAAGTATGCATATAATAAGTAGCAGTATAAGTCTTAGCCATAAATATGTATATAATAACTAGCAGTAACGAAGTGATGGACTTTTATTCATTAATCCGAAAGATTTAATTCCTTAAAGCCTATTTTGGTTTATATCCATATATAAGGTTTAAGTGATAAAATTCTTCGGATCAATAAATGAAAACCCATCACACAGAAATTGAAACTGACTCACCGACGCACTCCTTGAGCGTGACGGACTAAAGTTTCACGGATCTAATGATGGTTTCTCCGGCAAAGAGTAACGCAATTTTGAATCCTGCCGGACTGCTTCTATTTTTCTGTAATAATATTTCTCGAATATTGAGGCCGGTAAACAAATAATAAATGTACTGTTTAATAAATAAACGGAACGTCTACTCAAATATGGGTATCCACTAAAAATAACGTGTAAGTTAAAAGTAACTTGCATTATATATTAATTAGCTATAAATACACATAAAATAGCTACTATAATAATTTTTTTACTGATGAGGCGTTGGTGAAGGGGTAGTTCCATAGTTCATCGGCTGTCTTCCCTGTCTGTTCTTCGAGGCCCACTTCGATCTTTCTGTGTACCCTTGCGTCAGAAGGTCAGTTTTATAGCTAACAATTTTCTTTCTCTTTTCATCTTCATCTAAAAATTAATTTATCTTCCTTCCGTGACTTTCGCTGTGTCTGAGCCTCTTGCTCTGTACTTCGAAGTTGACTCCACTTACTTCCGTGACTTTCGCTGTGTCTGAGCCTCTTGCTCTGTACTTCGAAGTTGACTCCACTTACTAATAACCATCGGTCGAAAATAAATGTTCCTTGCTGCGACGGGTCCTGCTGATTTCAATTTAACAAGACCTCAGCTGACTCATATCGCTACAATTATTGAAACTGCTTCTGAGGAAACTGTCCAATAACTAATTCTCGACTTCGTTAAAGACACGTCTATATGAGTACGTTCATCTGTTTTCTGTTTCTCCCAATCCCACCAAAAGAATGTCCATCATTCCATTGCTTCATTGTCTGGCACATTTTTTACCAAGGATAACGGCCTCTGCTTTCGAAAGAATTTATAATTTACATCCTCGATCTTACCGTTTTACTCTGGAGATCATCCGAAAATTCCGAAAAGTATTATTTCTTCACTGCCATACGGATGGTTCGTATTCGTTTTTAGCGCCGGATGTTTTATTATTTACGATGCTAATAATGCCTAAAGATTTCTTGAACCATTTGATGCCTAGATGTTTAGGAATTTGAATATGTCGACCAATTAGTATCTGTCAAGTTACTCTGCAATTTCCGTGTCTTGTCTGAATATTTCACGCATCTCACGAAATCGTTCCAACTAGGAATAAAAGAAAAAATGGTATTCCTTGAGGAAGACATTTCGTTACCTGAAATAGTTTGGGTACATAAATGCATCTATCTATCTATCTATCTATCTATCTATCTCAGTCTATTCATGTCTATGTATCTATCTATCTGAGTCTGTTCATTATCTAGTTTTTTTCTTTGGACTCTGAAATTAGATTCTAGACGATTATTTTCGCCGGAAGTACTTGTTCTTAGTTCTTTCTTTTTTTATCCTTTTTTTTTTCCCTTGGGTATTTGTTTGTTCATTTACAAGCTAAAACACCTAACGTTTTGCCGGACGAGTATAGCTGCTTATAGTCCCATTCTGAAGCTACACACACGTATCCATTGATAGAAGTATTCCTGGAAATGCTTCTTTTTTGGATAGTGAGCAGCTGCCTCGTCGTATGCTCTGGGATTTTCTCGTCGTCTTTAAATCTTGTTCACTTCAAACGGGATTTGATTTTTGAATTGAAGAGGGAAAAAGTTGCAAATGGCGCAATCCGGCGATATCGTGACTGCATATCTGGGAAATGTTGTCATTGGCCCAAAACTGCAGCACAAGCCATGGACACTCGTGGATTCTCTGTGGTGAGATGAGACGACCACACTTTAATTACAAGCACTTCTATAAACAACTAAAGTGATCGACAAGATTATAGCTTAGTGTGTTTGCGCGACAGAGTTCAAGGTCAGTCTATGCCCAGCGACTTTATACTGCGTACTTTAGCTATGTTACCATAGCAACAATCCCAATACTTTTTTGTCAGAGATTTTTAACCAAAAAAAAGAATGATGTAGAGTCATGACTTTGCGAGTCGATAAAACTTACGATACCGACAACTGTGTCAAAATATATATATATATATATATATATATATATATATATATATATATTGTCATCCACAGACATGCTGTTTCGCTGTATCACAGCTCATCATTGTGTCTAGACGCCCGATTGCCTCTAGCTAGGATCGAAACCCGACTTAAGTGATTTCAATCGGAGATGCTACCAATAATCCGTTGGCGCACGGGAGGGATGAAGGTGAATTCAGGCGTATTTATTTTTAGATAAATACAAAGTGACTGAGAGAACTCAAGATAGATAGATAGATATATAGATAGATATATAGATAGATATAAACAGATTGAGATAGATATGAGCAGACTTAGATAGATAGATAGATAGATAGATAGATAGATAGATAGATAGATATATAGATAGATAGATATGAGCAGACTTAGATAGATAGATAAATAGATAGATAGATAGATTGAGATAGATATGAGCAGACTTAGATAGATAGATAGATAGATAGATAGATAGATAGATATGAACAGACTGAGATATTAGATTGGTGCAAAAATAATGACGTAATAATGTCGTTTTTGGGCGTATTTTTTAACGTCAGATAGATAGATAGATAGATAGATAGATAGATAGATAATGAACAGATTGTGATAGATATGAACTGAAACAGATAGATAATGAACAGACATAGATAGATAGATAGATAGATAGATAGATGTATCATTGTGTGTGTGCGCGCGCGTGCGTGCGTGTGTGTGTAAATTTACGCTTTTAAATCGCGCGCTTGCTATGACAACGATTCTTTGTTAGAAAAGTTGAAAGAAAAAATATCATAGAAAAATGCAATGTTCTCAGCCTGACCAAGAAAAGAAATGACATTCTGCACCGATAACCCTTACGATACCAACAACACAGTCAAATATAAAAAAAATACTGGTTAGAACCTATTTATCATGTAATGACAAAAACAACAGATTATATTCTATACAAAGTACACCAATCGATTTCTTTTGTTTTCTCGATCAATAAAGGATGTTATTTTTAATCAACAATGATAGCAATTCGAACAATTCATCGCAAAAGTTGGCGGTAACTCTTTTGGTACAAGCGGTAAAATGATCCGGTAAAATGAGGTGGTAATTATTAAAATTCCTAATGCGGTTGATCCTGGTCTGACATCTCGACTACAGTCAGTTTTTCACAGACCTGCCATCACTTCCCTCTGTCTTTTCTACAAATACTTTCACAGTAACTGCTCCGACGATCTATTTTCGCTGGTTCCCAAAACTGCATGAATTTAAGCGTGTTACTAGGTTGGCATTTCAGTCCCACTATTTCACTATCAAAACAGTTAAATGTAGCCATCTCTTCTACTCCAATAGCTTCATGTCTCGCACTTTCCGTCTGTGGAACTCCCTTTCTCTTACTTGCTTCCCTGACAGTTATAGTCTTCAAATATTCAAATGTACTGTCAATCGACATCTTCTGATGCCTTGATCTAATTTCCCGTTCTTCTATTTATCATTTCCTCTATCACGTCTCTTTACTCTTGTTCCCACTCTCTGTAAACCCTTCGTGTTAGTGGCACTCCCGCCTTGCTTGGGGTGAAAAGCTTAAAAAAAATAATAACCAGTCAAATAATCAAGTTTTACACTCGCATTGCTGAGCTGTAATTAAGACAGAGATATTTTAATGGTGAACGCTGACGGAAGGCAAAGAATATATACGGAAATATACGCTAAATGCTTTAAAAAGCTGTTAGCGTTGAGTGTTGTCGGGAGGTAACTGAAATATACTATGAAAAATTGCTCTGGAAAATTTGGCAGGTATTGTTGGGCGTGTTGAGAAATAATGTTGAACAAAATTGTTCTCTTCGACACCATCAGATTATATCAGGCGATGATGACTAAAAAAACATCGATGATTCTGTCAGTGACACGTTCGTTGGCAATTCTACTCTTCAATGACGAACAGAGGGCAAGACTTGCATGAAACTGGTAATCAATCACACGATGATGGTCCTACTGAGCAAAATTTCCCGAGCTAATGAAGGCGTATTATGATCATAGTATGACTTGTCTTAAACCGTTTTACTTATCTCAGGGAGTTCCCGTGTCTTGAACATCTGTTGAGACTGAAGGCCACCCTTAACTCAAGTGGAATTTATATATGCGATCTATTGCTAAAGGTATTGAGAAAATAGTCTGTTCATTGTACCACTCCAGTAAGAATCTAACTCCCTCTGCAATACATTATCTTTACAAGAACGAGACCAGAACAAAATTGAGGTATTGCTGTCATATCTGGGCTGGAGTTGCCCAGTCCTCACTTTTGTGTCTTGATAGAATTCAAAAACAACTCCGCGGACTTATTAGTGATGAATTTTCCACTCTACAACCACTTCCCCACAGATGAAACATCGCGATTCTCTTGCTATTTCCCTGATATGTGTCCTGGCGACGTACATTCCTTGGTCACACCACTCCTGGCAACAAGTACCAACCCTGCTCCGTACACAAGAGTGAATCATCCCCATTTCCTCTATATTCCAATAGTATGAAGTAGGTTTAATTCCGACAGCTTCTTCTAAAAAAAACGGATAATATGGCTGGAAGCCAAGTAAATTGCAATTACATTTTATTTTCAGAATTGTTAAAAAAATTGTTGTGTTGTCGGGCGGTATTTTAGCAACAGAAATTTTATACTGAGACTGTTTGAAAAAGTAAGCCGGGGAATGTTAGGCGGTATCTAGTCTTTCTTTGTGGATGTAATGCATGGTGAGTACTTCTCGAATTTGGATATCACTTTTACGACCCCGTGACCTTCACTGCTTGCCTTTTCTTACACTCATTTGTGAGTGTAATGCATGGTGGGTGTTACGGTTTTTTGGGTATATGTAACTAGTGAGCCAATCCAAATGACTTAACTCCCTTTATAGTCCACCAATAGAAGGTTAACCAATCAGAAGCCGCTGAACATTGTATCCGTTGTGTATAAAGGCGGCCATTTTTGTTTATCCTAGCCGAATGACCAGTGCCAACTTGTCAGGCGAAGATAACAGAAAGAAGAACTACGCTCTGCTACTTTGCTGCGATATCCACTGCGAACCTGAATTACGCTTTCCTACTGTCTCCGAAATATTCACTGCCAACCTCTGGATTCTATACTCGAAGACGACCGTCATGAATTTGGATACTTCTCGAATTTGGATATCCCTTTTACGCCCCCTTGACCTCCACTGCTTCTTTTTCTTGCGCTCATACAAGAACACAATAACCCTCTACATTGATTGGCTCTTTAGTCTTGTAATGGATAAACATTAGTATAAAAGGTTTGGTTAGAATTATCCGTAACTGTGGTTTACAGAAGTTCATGTGGACCAAATCATCGTTGGTCTGTGATATATAAGCTAATATTAGCTGTTTCTTTATGTGGAAACATTCGGCATGTCAGGGATATTTTCGGCTGAAATTTATGGAATCTTTGTATTAAAACAATGTTTTCAGTAAAACATGTTTCTCAGGTTTGCTAGCTGTTATCGTATTGGGGTGGGGGTGCACTCCTAACCTTTTGTTTTAAGCAGAGTATCAATCTTACTATTCCTTTATATTCTCTTAACATTTCATGTTATTACTGTTGTTGAAAGTCCTCGAGTCACGTTCGTTTCTTTATTTGCTACAGTTCTTTGTTTCTGATTCTGTGACACCAGTCCGTGAAATTCGCTGAAGGATGGTCCTCTCAAAAACCTACAGGTTTTATTCGCTGGAAACAGAAGTACCAGCAAAGTACCCCAGTTTTTTCTTTTTTGGTAAAAGAATGAATAAAATGTTAATTAAAAAAAAATGAATGGCACAAAATGTCGGAAAAATTATCAGGACATAATTTCTGATACAAACTTTAAAACGATCTGTTAGTAAAATTATTTCCGCGAATTAATTAGTAAAATAATTGATATTTGACAATGACAAAGTGGGGCTGTAATTAAGATATACAAAAATGTTAATGATGGACGCTGTTGGGCGATAAGGAAAATATATAAAAACAATATACACACCAAATACATTGGAGAGCATCAACGCTATTTTCAGCGTTGTTTGTTAACTCAAAATCCATTGAGAAGGTCACAGTCATTGCTAGCCATTGTAAGAATCTTTCGGGCCGTAATTACATTTTCTCTCAAGATTTTTAAAAGGCCGTCAATTTATACTGAGCAATGTAAATGACTCACATTGTTGTTTATTGATTCGCTTTCTACGGGTTATCAACCCTTTTGCAGGTTATTTAAAGACAGAAAATATTTTTAGATTGTAAGAATTTCTTTTAGATAATAATAGTTTAGTGATACAAGTCTTACTAATTAACCCATAGATGGGGGAGAAAGGAAGGGTATTTGCGTGTAAGTGAATATAATGAACCCAACAGGAATTGGAACTCGGCTCTTCAATTAAAAATTCCGGGCCACGAGCTATTATCCATTACACCAGCCACACATGCAAACTTACAGCACCTGGTATTCCCAAGCGGTCACTTATCTAGATACTGACTTGGCCCGACGTTGCTTACTTTTGTGATCGTAAGAGAACCGCTGTTTCACTGTAATATGCCCGTAAACCTAAAACGTTACCTCGAAGATAACCGTTTAAAAAAAGCGATTGCTAGTCAAATTTTCGTAGTAAGTTAACACTACTTTCATTATAAATGCATATCAAAGCGGTCACCCATCTAGGTACTGACCAGGCTCGACGTTGCTTACCTTTGGTGATCGTACGGGGGGACTGGTGTTTCAACGTGATGTGGACGTAAGCCAAGAAAATTGCAGTTAAATTTAATTCTCAGAATTGTTAAAAAATTTGTTGGGTGTTGTCGGGCGGTATTTGAGCAACAGATATTTTATACTGAGACTGTTTGAAAAAATCAACCGGGGAAATATTGGGCTGTATCTAGTCTTTCTTCGTAGATGTAATGCATTGTGGGTACTTCTCGAATTTGGATATTACTTTTGTATAAGGTCAGAAGTGTTTCGTCCTAGATGATTACTTCCCACGCAGGCGTTGGCGGGAGTTCATAAAGGATCTAGAAAAGTCTTCGAATATTATAGAATGTAACCGCCATTGATCAATTTTGATGGATTTCCGGGGTCATGCGGCTAAGTGGTTGAAACTTTGGCACCGCTCACGATATCTGACCATTAACCGAAAACTGTTTAGAGTCATGAATTCGCATTACAGGCAAAGTTTAAGATTCGTCAATTCTGCAACTGATAAATTCAGAAGAGAAGGTGGCTGATAGACAAGAAGCCATTAGATGAGGCATCGACACAGAGAAAAAAATGCAGGTATTGGTTAAATCGAAATACTTTCTCGATTATCTGAAAACGGACAAGGGTTAAAAAAAATATTTTCGGATACTTCAAAATCCCGGGATGGCTAAATTACCAAAAGATAACCAAATAAAAGTCATTTTCTGAAAGAAAAATGTAATTCAAAAATACTCTCTTAAGTAGGCACCCGAGGTGGGTCGTCAGTGATGTTTTTTGACTTGGTTCATCAAGGAGTTTCGGGTCTTTCAACATCATACTCCCCATCACCAAGTTGACCCAATCCGGGGAGATTAATCCCTGATTCCCCCTCTCAATCAAACGATTATCTGAAAACGGACTAGAGTTAAAAAAAAATATTTTCGGATAATTCAAATTCCCGGAATGGCTAAATTACCAAAAGATAACCAAATAAAAGTCATTTTCTGAAAGAAAAATGTAACATGTATATCATCAAATAACATTTTCAAAATCTTTGTTCAAGGATTTATCCAGATTAATATTTGATGAAAAAAACGCGTCAATATTTTTTTCGAGCTGGCCTCGCGTTTTTTCCTCTAACTCCCAAAGGTAGATTAGATTATATATTGAAAAGGTTACTTTCCTGTATCATCCGAAACTATTATTCTCGACAAAATCTACCTTATATACAGTGTAACCCGGATATAAGAGACCCGGATATAAGAGAAACCCGGATATAAGAGAGATTTTCTCTGGTCCCAACGTGTTCCCATACTTACCTAAACAAAATAGACCAAACCCGTATATAAGAGAAACCCGGATATAAGAGAGATTTTCTTTGGTCCCAACGTGTTCCCATACTTACCTAAACAAAATAGACCAAACCCGTATATAAGAGAAACCCGAATATAAGAGACTTCTTCTCCGGTCCCGACAACTCTCTTATATCCGGGTTACACTGTATTTATAAATCTACCGTTCGTCTTTGCTTTTAATGTTGTTGCCAAATCTGGCCTATTGCTACAGCTATATATCTAGAAATTCTTCATTTTGTTTGGTTTGTTTTGCTTTACTTTACGGCAACTTCAATGGGGTATTTAATGCTGGCAAGCATTTTATTACTGGTAATATTTTCTTTTTATCAAAAACGATTACTGGTATTAAAATTTATTTTTACATAGTGTTTTGACTCCAGTTTAGGAATTAACTATTATACCATATCTGGGACCCTAACAGGTACTACCACCCGAGGTCAGAGTGGACCTGGGGACATCAGCAATTAAGAGGTAGTTTCCCGCTCCTCTAAACCTCTTGATCAGAGACCTTGCTCCCGATGTAGTTTATCATCATACCCACGTCGAAGGGATTCTTGATAACATCCAAAGAAGAATTTGAAATGCTATTGGTCCTGATCTTAGCTTCAGTCCCTTAACATGCAGTTTTCTGAAATAAAGGCTCTTCTCGCCGGGCTTATTCAGCGTTTACAGTGAAGTAGTGCGGAGAGAATTTGAAGTCCAACCATAATTCAGTACTGGCGGCCACAATCTTAAGAACATCAGATGTCACAGAGCTAATTATCTGAAAGGAAACTACCAGAACTTACACAGAAATTAGTGAAAGGAAGTGAGAAGTAATGACTAAACTTCAATTGTAAAAATATACAATGTATGGCTGGCAGCAAAAGGAACAGCCCCTCAAGCTAGTGCAAGAATTTAAATGCTTCTTTTTTTAGATGAAGTGTTTTAACAGTGGACGGAAAATGCGACATCGAAATCAAAAAACGCTATGAAATAGCGAAAGATGACTTTCAAAAGCTAAGCAGAGTATTAATAATCAGGAAATTTTAATTAAAAACAAAGAAAAGACTAGAGGATTGTTATGTAATATCGGCCTTCCTATATGATGGTGAATGCCGGGCAATCTCCTCACAGATGAAGAAGAGATTTTTCAGTAATGGAAAAGTGGTTCTACAGGAGGATGCTGAGAATGCCGTGAACTGAAAATGTGAACAACGACGAAGTTTTAAAGTAATTGAAAACTTAAAAAACACGTAGCATGAAAAAAAACTTGCAAATTCTAGGGCATATAACGAGGAAAGAGGGCTTGGAAAATTTGACACTTACAGGATATAAGTGAAGACAAGAGTGACAGAGGGAAACAGCGCATAAGTTATGTAATGAATTTCTGTAAATGGTCACAAGAACATAGATTAAGTGCTACAAATGACAGGGACTTGTGGGAAGCCCAAACCTCCCACGTCCTGAAAGGACACGACACACCGAAAAAGAAGTTTATCTATCAGGTATCTTTTACAAGCATTTCTGTCATCTTATTTTGATGAATTTATTCGAAATGCCCAGATTGTTTTTTTAAATTCTACAACCGTTAAGTAACCTGAAAGGATTAGAACTAATGAAGTAACGGAGAATTGAACAAGCCTCCCCCTATCTTTAAAAACCTGTGTAACATAAACTGCATCTTAATAAAAGTCTGCTTACGGCCATATCACGTTGAAACATCGGTTCCCGTGCGATCACGTTAAAGATAATAGCTCTAAATTGTAAATTGGAGAACAAAGTTCCAGTTCCTCTTCGGTTCGTTATATTCACTGACGCGTAAATACCACTGGGAAACTTATGAATCCACTAGTTATGGGTTAATTAGTAAGACTTGTACAACTAAACCATTATTATCTTTTTAAATTTCTTGCAATCTGAAAATATTTTCTGGCTTTAAATAACCAGCAAAGGGTTGATAAGGCGGAGAACGCGAATCAATCAATCAACATTAGCCATAGTCTATGGAAGCCTGTCACAAAGGATCATATTTGAATGCCGTTTTTTCATTGGCTTCAATAGTCTGATCACTAAGGCGCTATCCAAAAAAAAAAACAATGACGAAATTCGGAAAGGTATCCTGATTCCGTGAAAGAGCCGAGCGCAACAATAATTGAATAATATTTACTTAAAAACTCACATGTAAAAACCTTTTCGCACTCGTAATTAAGGCACAGTGGCGTAATGGTTAGCGGCTCGGATTCAATAATCGGAGTGCCGAGTTCGAATTCCAGTTGAATCTTTTACATTCACTTACGTGCTAATCCCCTTGGGAAAGGTATGAATCCTCTGCTTCCCCACCCTTGGTTATGGGTAAATAGCAGGATAGGCCTGGTTTTTTAGCCTTTTTGGTCTACCGCAGGAAGAAATGGCAAACTACTGCAGGGAAAAAATTTGCCTCGTCAGTCATGTATCGAAAGATACATGATCGCCTAAGCGTGTATCACACATGGCATGTAACTGACTGATTTGTAATTATGTAAGAAAATATGGTGCCGCATTTTACGGTACATAATGGTCTATAATGTTACATATCCTGTCGTCTTGACTTCAGTCGCCTCACCACCACGGTGACGTGGCTTCACTCTGTTCTATGAATATTTTTATGGCAGTTCTTCTAATGTGATCTCCTCCTTAGTATATCGAACGCATGAAGTTAAACGTACTACTAGATTGGCTATTAGGTCTCACCGTATTACTGCTGAGATAGCTATATGTAACCGTAGTTTTTTTTCTCGCCTCTCACCTGTAGAACTCTCTTCCGATTTCTTGCTTCTCTGCCCCCTACACCGTCAATGGCCAACCCCTGTCTTCCTGAATATAGTCCTTTCATGTCACTCTTACGCAAAGGCACTCAATAAACTATGCCACAAATATATATATATATATATATATATATATATATATATATATATATATATATATATATATATATATATATCTGAACTACTCAGCAACCTTTATATAGATCAGAAAAATATTAGAATAATCAAGACCCTATCTGTCTATATCTCTGAGATGAGGTTTTATGATTACTTATGTTATTTTCATTATTCGGACTGTTATCCTCATCTTCATTGCCATATTCCTAAAGGACACGTGACCCAGTAGATAAAGACATTGGTTAGATCCAGTGACCCAAAGAGTTGTGAGTTCAATACCAGGCTACAGCAGTGGTGAAACAAAACTTGCAGAGTTGAGTTAAAGGGAAATAACTAAGACATCCGGAAGAGGCGTGACATTTCTTCTCATTTTCCTTCACTGAGCTACAAGCGAGCCATGATCGCCTACATCCTGAAGGGACACGGCACATAACATTTGCTTCTTAGTGGCTTTATCACCTTACTTGGGATAAAATTACATTTTTTTAGTGTAAATCCGCTTACAAGAATTGACAATCCTTCATCCAATAATAAAATTTAAAATTTGATTAGTTTTCGAATTAAAATTAATTTACTTTATTCAAATATATTTTATTAACATTCTTCTTAAAACGTATTTTTTGTATATTTTTACATTTACAGATTTTGACAAGTTCGGCCCGTGCGAATCAGACAACTGCAATATGGCGATTTGTCAAAAATACACCAATACTACAAGATGCTACTGTACAGAAAGCCTGACGTGGTTAAATGATACGGAACCTTGTAACATGACCTTGCATGACTTAGGTAAGTATCTTCAGATTTAGTGTGCATTTTCCCTATTTACAAATAATTAAAAAAAACTGTGTGCCGCCCAACGATTCGATCAGTAAACATATAAATGGCTTATTCTAGCAATAACAAATTGCAGTAATACCTGATCACTGACAGTCACTTTCTTCGAGATTCTTTGTGTATTTCGATAGTGATAAATTCTCTTCAGTGTATTTATATCGTAAAATAATTTGCAAAGTCTTCAATAATAGTATCGTCCTCATTTTCATTACAGGGTGTGGCAAAAAGACATCCCACATATAAGATATTAGTGACATGGGTGTCTACATCTAGTCAATGTATTGCCATTATATGGGAGGTATTTCTGGGATGTATTTCTTTCTGTATATATATATATATATATATATATATATATATATATATATATATATACAAAAAAAGAACATTAAGATATATAATCCGGTGTTCTTATAGATATTTTTATTTTTACAAAATAGTGTTCAATGTAAATTTACAGAGCATTAATATTATAAATTAATTGGTTTAAAATATTTTTTTCGCTACACAGTTCTAACCATGTTTCAAAAATGGAAGCTAAAACCTTCGAATTTAATTTTATAATTAAATTAACGACATTAGTTCCATTTCATCGTCAAGCGAATTTTAGAGTAACTTATTTTTAAAATTACTGGGTTTTAAAGACACAGCAAAAAATCATAATTCACGTTTCCAAGGATACAGAGAAATCCATTCATCCAGACAAGGGGTGGTTGCGTATTCATTATCGCTGTATTTTGATGTATCAGTTATTAGTTACGTTTTGGTAGGGGTAGGGATGTATTTTTCAATGAATTCTGACATCCGTTAAATGCATGTCGTCTGGATTTTTTTTTTAAATTTATTGTTAAAGGCAAAAATTCTTACGGTATTTTTTTCTTCTTGTATACTTCAAGATTTTTGGGATGTGTTTAGGTTAGAATACGTTTTATTTAACTACGATTTGAAAAATATTTTCACTTTTAATTTTTAATAGACTATATTTCTTTTTAAAACAAGTAAATGTATTAGAATCACTTACAGTATGTAAAATTATTTTCACATCAAGTATAAGTATGTATATTACTAGGTCACAATTTTTTAAAATCTATACTTAAATATTATTTAAGTAAAACCTATGTCAATGACTTCAAAAATAGCTAATTAATTTCCCTGATTTAATAAACTTTTATTTTTTATAAACCTAGTAATATATAGTTTCTGATGTAAGTACAAAGGACATGGGTCATTCAATGGCTTACATCTTCTAGCTTTTCATACTAATTTCATTTTACTGTAGGTGTTTTATTGGATTCTTTTAAGTGCTTGTAGTACTTTGAGAGAGGTTTTTAGGTTAGAATACGTTTTATTTAATTACAATTTTAAAAGATGTTTAGGTTAGAATTCGTTTTAACTACAATTTTAAATCCAACTTTAAAATATTTTCGCTGTTATTTTAATAGACTATATTTTTTATAAAACAAGTAAATTTAATAGAATTACAGTATATAAAATTATTTTTTCACATTAAATATAAGTATGTATATTACCTGGTCGCACTTTTTAAATTTATTTTTATTTTTAAATATTATTTAAGGAAAATTTTTGACAATGACGGCATAAAATAGATATTTCATTTCTCTGATTCAGTAAATTTTTATTTTTTATAAACTTAGTAACATATAGTTTCTCATGTATGCACAAAGGACATGGGTCATTTAATGACCTACATATTCTAGCTTTTCTTATTAACTTCCATTTTACTGTAGGTGTTTTATTTGATTCTTTTAGGTACCAGAAGTACTTCGAGTACTGTAAATAATGACTCTCAGAAATTCAGACAGAAATATGAATTGTTCATATTTGAGTCTGTATGCATGTATGTGGTTCGGGGATAGGTAAATATTGGTAGCTTATATTTCAGTTGATGGGCATGTAACCGAATGGTTAGACAGTTTGTATTCTGACCCTGAGACACGGTAGATTTGTCAGGAAGGAAACTTCCAGATGTTATCGAGCTGGAGGGATCGATCCCAGCGTGCGGCACCTTTGGAAAGTGCCTGAGAACCACACCACAGATTGATCCAAGCCTTGTGAGTGAAACTGGGTAGACGGAACCCTTGGTCGAAGTCATCGTGGCCGAGGGCTTCAGCGTGCTGGCCTTGTTCAAATTGTTGATCATGCTACATAACACGCTCTTTCTCAGAAATTATAACTAAGATCTGCTCAGCAAGGTTGCAGTATAAACCACAGCTGGGCTCTGTCGGTGCTGAATAATCACAAATGCGCCTGAGAAAGCGTCTGCAATAGGGATTGGCTATTCGCCCTAGTAGACGGGTATCCTCGAATACGAGTGGCCAGCTATACACCCATGTTGATTCTGTTATTGCGGGTGGGAATTACACCTTTGAAGCGGGTGCGATCCAGGTATTCTGATCAACGCCGACAGGACAGTATACTTCTCAAGTGATAGATGAAATTTGATGTGTATATGAGATAATCTTTTCATGAAATACCTTCCTCTATGTACTGTGTCCCTTTTGAACGTTGGTGATCATGGCTCTCCACAATTTCCTGTCCGTTGTAGCTCTGAATATATTTCTTTATTTCTCCTAAACTCTGTTCTGCCATCTATGTACCCAAACTCGCTAGGCAGATTATGCGTTGTTTTATTTTGTCCCTCTTACCTTTAATGTTGTGCGAGTATCAAATTTTCCAAGCCCTCTTTCCTCATTATACGCCCTAGAAATTTCAACTGAGTCTTACTGATAGTAAGTTTAAGTTTCGTTTTTGTTTCCATTTTCTTTAAACTTTGTATTTGTCCACATGTTTGTTCCATATTTTTCTCAGCATCCTTCTGTAGTGCCATATTTCTGTTGCTCCAAGTCTATTCTTCATCTATGAGGAGCATGTCCAGAATTTACTGCCATATAGGAGGAATGATATTACGTAACAGTCCAGTCATGTTTTTTTTTGTTTCTAACGATATTTTCCTATTTCTTGATACTTTGCTTAGCTTTTATGGGGCATCTTTCACTATCCCTTGCACCTCCGAATTTCAGTGTCACACATTACATTCTCTGTTAAGACACTTCCCAGATATATATATATATATATATATATTTTACAACTTGTTTGATTTTGCTATGCCCAATTTGCAATTTGCGTGTTGGGTAATCCCTTTTGCTAACAACCAAGAATTCTGTCTACTTGCAAATAATGTTAATCCCTTTATGTACGCGATATAAATGTAATTTCAAGAAAGTGTGTGTAATGCGAAATATACTTATTGTGCATTCTATTATTTTTACCAAATCTTGTCTAATCTTCAACTCTCCGTCGCATTCAAGTAATCGATTTGAAAATAAAGTTTATTTAAATCATTTATCGGTCGTATTTACCGTCATTTGCCACTATCGCTTAAGATCGAAGATAACGGTCTAAATTACGTTGAACTATTTATGGGCTTACAGATGGTTTCTGAGAATATTATTGGCTCTGAAAGTTCTTGCGCTTACAGTATAGATCTTTTGTTTTTGATAAGCAACAAAATTCATGACTTTACATTAAAATTAGAAAAGCTCACACCGACAGTATTAAGAGCAGGTGCTGCATAAGCTGTTCTCTGAAATTTAAGGCAAGCTTAAATATTTTACGATCAAGAGAAAACCAATATACAGCAAATACTGCTGGCTCGTTGTAACCATGTCATCGAATGACAATGAAATTTCCACACGACCCCACAAAAATATTCAATATTTTTGATAGAATCTGTCTATATTTCTTAGATGAGTTATTATGTACGTTATTTACATTATTTGGACTATTGTCCTCATCTTTGTAGCCATATTTATTACAACGTTTCGGCCGTTGTACGCCCCGACCTTCTTCAGGTGGTTGGAATGTCGAATTTAACCCTTTATTTCGCTCACTGGGGTAGACTGTTCTAGTTCCACGTGCCATGTTTAATGGATGTCAGTTATCAGTTATCTCCTGCTAATTCCCCTCTCCAAGTTCGCCACTGCTTTAACCGGGTATTGAACTCACACACTTTGGGTCCTGTCACTGGATCTAACTCAAGGACACATGGCACAGTGAATAAAGACATATATATATATATATATATATATATATATATATATATATATAAAATTATTGATGATGATAATAGACTCTCCCGTCTAGTTCGACGTATGAGGTTCCGACAACCACGAAGTAATTATCTGCATGCCTATGGCGGCCATGATTTTTGAGATCAACTCGAGAATTGCACAGAAGACCACAAATAGTACAGGAGAATGTATTGTATCCAAGTGCAGCAGGAACACTGTTAGATGTCTTATTGTTCTAAGAATGATTGTCGAATAATACTTACTTCTTGATGATGCATTATTCCTGAATGGCAGCTGAAATGATACTCTGATCTCTTCATAGCTACCTCTTCAAAGTTCTTGAATGGAAAGGTTGCTCTTCAGTTTATCTTTATACCTGAGCCAAGGTCTACCAACATTTCTATGACAGCTATGGAGTTCACTGTAGGAAAGAACTTTTGGTATGCGATCGTCACTCATCCTTGCCACAGGGTCAGGCCAACGTAGTTGTGATTGCATTATGAAGGTCTCGATGGTACCAATCTTGCATTTCTCAAAAAAGTCAGCATTTGACAGTCGATCATCAAACGTTAAGCCACAGGTTGTACGGAGACAACCTTTATGGAAGACATCTAATCGATTAATGTGCCATCTATAAGTTGTCCAAGTTTCAGAGCCATACAAAAGAGTTGAAAAATGAAAGCTCTCTACACTTGGATTTTAGTGCAAAGCTTTATTCTCCTTTCGTACCACAACCTATGGCGCAGCGAACCAAAGCGCTAGCTTTTGCAATGCGATTAACAATCATAGCATCAAGTGATGCACTTGAATTTACCATACTTCCGAAATATTTAAAAAATTACACATACTTGAGATTCTTTCCATCAACTTGTAAAGCGGCCTCAGGAAAGTTACGAACAGGGGGTCTCTGTTTTACACCTCTAATTTGCTTCGGTGTCGGGCAAGGTTAATAAAAAAAACTTCAGTTTTCTTGATGCTGATGGTAAGTCTGAATGCCTTGCATGCCGCAGAAAACCGGTTCAGTAAATCTTGAGCTTCCTCTAAAAAGTTAGCTACAAGGGCAACGTCGTCTGCAAAAAGTAGATCGCGTATAATACTCGTACGTAGAAGTGTTTTGAACTTAAACCGCTGATAGTTAAACAGTCCTCCATTAGTTCGAAAATGAAATTTAACGCCAGTTTTTGTATCCCAAAAAGCATACCTCAGCTTCCCCGAGAAGAACAGTGCAAACAAAACAGGCGCCATGATAGAGTCTTGTTTACTTCTATTAGTGACATCAAATGGATCAGAACGATATCAGATATAACACTAGATTGCATACCGACATGAAATGAAATGATGGCATTCAAAATGTTGTCAGGAATATCAAGTTTTTTCAGAACTTTCCAGAGTGCTTCTCTGTTTGCAGTATAAAAGGCCTTAGTAAAGTCTACAAATACAATAATTAGCTCCTTGTTTCGCTCCCGAACCTTCACTGTAACCTGACGTAGATCAAAAATCATGTCGATAGTGCCACTTCCGGAGCGAAATCCACACTGAGATTCAGTGTAGATGGCGTCGACAATGTCTTTTATAATTCTGTTAAGTTAAAAATTTTTCCGATGATAGATAAAAGTGAGATGCCCCTATAGTTATCGCATACTGTTTTAAGATTTTTTTTTTCTTGTAGAGGTGTTTCACGGCGGCATTTTTGAAGTCCTGAGGAACATGATTTGATCTCCAAATGTGAATGAACAGATCGTGCAGTAGCTTACAATGTGTATGCCCTCCATGTTTGTAGATTTCAACAGGGATAGCATCCTCGCCAAGAGCTTTTCCTGGGGATATCTGCTTGATAGAAGTTTGCACTTCCAGAAACATGGGTTCAAGAGATAACTCAGGAACTTCAGGATGTTGTGTTACAGCGGATAGAGCTTAATCATCTGTGACTGAGGTGCTGTTGAGAATTCTTTCAAAATGATCTCTCCAGCGCTGAAGTATGGCTTTTTTATCAGTTAGGAGAGTATCCCCGCCATTGGCTAGAATTGAAGAGACACCAATCTTTTGGGGACCATACACTGCTTTTAAAGCATCATAAAAAGCTTTTGAGTCCTTTTTGTCAGCAGCCATTTGGAGTTGAGCAGCCTTGGCTGATCACCAACTCTCTTTCATTTGTCTGAGGGCATGTTATACTCCTGCTTTATGCACTTTGTTGTTGTCTGGTTTTGACCGGCAGTTTTTGTGATTTACCCAGATCTGATGATAATTATGCATTTCATCAATCAGTTTTTGAACTTCAGTATCATTTTCATCAAACATATCTTGATGTTTTCCCAGTGGAAGTCCGAGAACTTCCAGAGAGTCAGCATGAGTTGCTTCACGGAATGCCTTTAACGTCAAGAGTGATAATAACTGCCCGAAGAGCAGTTTATCAGAAAGATCGGCTTTCACTTGATGGTTTTTCAGCAATGAGACATTAATGCGTTTTGGTATGGATGACTTTTGTAACCGTTTACGTTTAGGACGAAACATAACTTTGCTGCGAAGTAGAATGTGGTCAGAGAGGTAACAGGTGACATGAAAAGAGTGTGTGATGAGAAAGTCTCGAACATCTCTCTGCTTGATAATAAAAAAGTCAATAAGATACCAATCTTTGAATCTGGGATGCATCCATGAGAACTTGCAGCAGCTGGGCTGCTGAAATAGAGTGTTTGTGATACTGAGATCAAATTCTCTACACATAGAGAGTAATCGCAGACCATTAGAATTCATTCGCCTAAGACCGTGACGACCAATGACACCTTTCCATGTCTGATGATCAGAAACAACACGGGCGTTGAAGTCCCGCAAAAGAACTAATTTATCCCTATGGTCACAGGTAGATATCACATACCGAAGTTGATTGTAGAAGTAATCCTTCACGTGCTCAGTGCTGTTCATGGTCGAAGCGTAACAACTGACCAGTAGTTTTGTGATCAAGGTCAATTTTGAGAGTCATTATTCTATCAGAAACAGCCAAACAGCCTTAGGCAGAGAAGGTAATGATCACGCAATCTTTGATTAGATAGCAAAACCTACACCCGATTGTCGCAACTCGTGTTCATCATTGCCAGATCAGAAAAAAGGTGTACCCCACCTTTTCTCTCTACCACTTGTGATACACCAGGAAAACGAGTTTCACTCATCGCAGCTATATCAATGTTGTACTTCTTTAGCTCCATTGCGACCAGAGCTGTCTTTCTTTCTGGTGATGAGGTGTTATCCTGGAGAGTTCGTACATTCCAAGAGCCAAGATGAAGTTGATGCTGTTTCGTAGTGTTTTTCGTAGTAGCCGGATGACGACCGGGTCCACGCTGCGATGCCGTCGGACATCTGCCAGGCCAGACCCCTTCACTTAATGTTCCAGAGCCCTTATTGCCATTAGTCTGTGATATTTCAGTTATTTTCATTAAGTTTTGTTTTTCTGTTATGGCTTTGGCCAGCCATTGTTATTGGTGAATTGTGTGGAACTCATTAGATGTAGTTGTCAGAAAACCAATACAATGATCTGTTTAAAGTAATGAAGGCTTGTCTAGGATCATCCACACTTTCTGGACCTGTCGATAAAAATGTTAAATGTTAAAAATGTTAAACACAGATCGTCATCAATGTGCCAATATATCGTTATACATTTAAAATAATAATAATAATAATAAAGTATAAAATTATTATCAAATATATGAGAATATTATATTATTATTATTATTGTTGTTGTTTTTGTTGACTAGTAGTAAAAACGAAACCGAATAACATTATGACTGGGAGCGCTTTTTCAACAAAATTGAAATTACATTATTTCCAATTAATAAATACGAAAATATTAAGAAATAAAATTCATGCCAAATGTTATTAAAAGAATCTTTGAATATGGAAATCGGCGATAATGAGCCAATAGTCAAAGATAAACAAAATAAACATTACAAAAATGCTTTCCTCTAATTCCGAAAATTACGACCACTTTCGCAAAAACAACAGAGTAATAAATGTTACGCTTAAATATAAATAGATCAGAATTCTTCATGCTGCGATATAATTCATTTAACAAATACAATACATTAAATGTTCTTGATATATATATAACTCTTAGCGGGATAGACTTAATATATTACACTTGCTAAACAACAATTTTTTTAAATAAAAAAAGAAAGAAAGAAAAAAGAAAAATAGTTATATACCACGACTTATCTTTAGATAAACAAATATCAACAAAAGATTTTAAAATACGTATATTAAACACTGTAAATAAATAATAACGTAACAAATGTTATAAAATAATATAATAAACGATTGAAAATTATAAGAATAATGGATGATTAAAAGTAAAACAATCAAGACTTTCCTTTAAATATGACATTGCTTTCTTTGAACAACAAAAAAAAACACGACCGTTTACTCCGACATCAGCGTTCATCTATATCATATCATATATATATGGATATATTTATTTTGTAAAAATACAAAATTGTGGCACATGGCCGAAGTTAAAATGGGGAGAGGCTAGTCTTCATTAGCTATCCTAGTTAATCAGAAACACGACCCATTCATTCCTTACAATTTGTTCATTCACCACAAAAACCCATCCATCACCACTCAATCCTGCAGATATCATAATATCGCATATTCGCAGGGGACCTACAGAACATCCCATATCATATATCATATCATATATATATATATATATATATATATATATATATATATATATATATATATATGTAATGATAGTCTGTTTTGTTTACATGGAAGATTTCCAAGCGACGACAAACTCGTGCATACGAGACGCTGAAAGCGAAAATCGCACCGCAGCTCATGACGTCACACATGACCACGCGAGAGTGAAAACGAGAAGTATTTTTTAATCCTATCTAAGCTTTCGGCTTACATGACATTATCAAAGATGACAATTACATTACAATATATTAAACAATACACAGACAAAACAATAATGATAGTCTGTGAATTGTTTAATAATATATATATATAATTAATATATATATATATATATATATATATATATATATATAGATAGAGAGAGAGAGAGGGGTAAGTAGATAGATAAGGAAATAAGATGATAGAAAAACTGAAAGAAAGAGACTGAGATAGATAGATAGATAGATAGATAGATAGATAGATAGATAGATGTGATTATAATCCTATGATTCTGTCTACCTTCGTGGCTGCGATAATGTACTTTTTTTTCTGATTTCGAAACTAACGACTTCCATTACACGTAATTCGGTGAATAAACAGACCATAGTTGAATTGGAATCTCAGGCGGTCACTAGTCCTTCCTCTAACGGATATCATGGGGGATAAGATGTCCAAAGCTAAATTAATAGGGTTTATTTTATTATATATTTTGTCTACTTTTTAGCAAAAAAAGGTTAAAAAGACAATATTCAATAATAAATGATTATCAAATTATTATCTCATTTTTCGTATTGGTATTTAATCCTTTCTGACAATGACACACACTCGGATCTAAAGTCAATTATGGAAATCTATATTCTGATAAGTAAGATGCTATTTTATGTATAATCTTAAATAATGGTTTATATTGAACAAACATATAATCAATACCGAATTTTGATTTCGATTTTTTTTATATTACCTGATTTGATCACTGGAAGTTTAAAAGAAACTTTGAATTTTGCTTTTCAAAATTCTACCCGGCATACGTTCAATCGATTCATCTCTGTTACTGTTCGTTAGATTCGTAAAATACAGGGTTTAATACACACACACACAAAGAGAGAGAGAGAGAAACACACACACATTTGAATAAGTTTTTTTATGGTACAAAATTTAACAATAGCTAGAAATAAGCAGAATTTATATGGCATTTTAAAAGCTAAAAAAAGAACAACCACTTTCGTCCCAGGACTTATCAAGTTTTATTTTTCTGGAATCAAAAAAATATATAAGCGTGTAAATTTAATTAATATAACGAATATATATATATATATATATATATATATATATATATATATATATATATATATATATATATATATATATGTGTGTGTGTGTGTGTGTGAGTGTGTGTGTTTGTGAAAATATATAGAAAATAGGAAAAGAACTGGTTAGGTAAATAATCCAAAGTTCTTTAGTATTTTTGTATTATTTTTAAAAAATAGTGCTCGATACAAGCAATGCAAAAATTTGATGATGTCGGCAAAAACCGTTAACTCATGTCTATTGTTTAATAGATTTTTATTATTTAGGAACTTAATAATGTGCAGTTTCTCAAAACAAATGTTACGGCAGTTTTTTATAAGGGAGATACAAAAATGTTCTTTAAAATAGTTTTTATTTTCACAACTACTTTCAATCTTATCTGAGGTCATCTTCAGGGAGTTTGAATGAAAATACACTGCATATATATATATATATATATATATATATATATATATATATATATATATTTAATCCTGTCAAAGGACGAATATTTTCTATGAAAATTTCTCGGACATTCAGGCCGGTAAATGTTATTTAATACTGTTTATTATAAACAGAGCATTTACTTAAATACTTGTATCTATAAAAAAGAACGTTAAACATAAAAATGTCTTTATTAAATAAATTGTCGGACTTTGTCCATTTCTTAATATATATATATATATATATTTCATATTACAAGGTGCTTTGATTTATTTTTTTTGCAATTTCTCATGTGATGTAATAATTTTTTTCTTTTCAGATGATAAATTATATAAAAACTGTCCGAATGTTTTTTTCTTCCGGGCGCTTTCGGCTATACATTTAGCCATTTTCAAGGATGAAATGTTTTAACTGTTAAATAAGAAATAGATTGTATGTATCTATTTTTATAATTATTTCATTTTTCAAAACATGGTCAAGATATTGTGTCCATGTTCATAGTTGATATTATTAAGTGTTGTTTTTTTTTGTTTTTTGTTTTTATTAATTAGCTTTTTTGCATGTAGATGATGCTATTTTTTTTATATATATATAATTTGTCATCTGAAAAGAAAAAATTATTACATCACATGAGAAATTGTATAAAAAAAACTAAATCGAAGCACCTTATCTGTCGTATTCACTGAAATGTGCATGAAAGATGGATTGCTGCCTAAGTACTACACAAACATATTTATTTATTAAAGACATTTTTCTTTTATAGATACAAGTATTTAAGCAAATGCTCTGTTTTATGATAAACAGTATTAAATAACATTTACCGGCCTGAATGTCCGAGAAATTTTCATAGAAAATATTCGTTCTTTGACAGGATTCGAACCTGCATCCTATACGGAACCGTCATATACGCTGACGTGCCTTACCTCTAGGCTACAAAGAACCTTTTCGGTAGACAAGGTCGAATTTACTGCTTATAAACTTCAATCCACAATGAATCTCGTACATTCATAACTGCTCTGGCGTATCAAATGTAAACAAATGACGTCATATATTAAGAAATGGACAAGGTCCGACAATTTATTTATTTATTAAAGACATTTTTATGTTTGTATCTATAAAATAACAACGTTAAACATAAAAATGTCTTTAATAAATAAATAAATTGTCGGACCTTGTCCATTTCTTAATACACACACACACACACATATATATATATATATTCATGGAAAATATGTAAAGATGATTTCAAAATATTTTCTTAACGAACTGTTTATATGGGAAAATCGTTCCATCGGGCTTATCTAATATTTTGAAATCATCTTCACATATATATATATATATATATATATATATATATATATATCAATATCAGAACGAAGAGATGTGCTTTCCTTAAAATAGAAACTGGTTACGGTGTGGCTCTATGTGTTGCCCAGAGGTCCAACGCATAAATGCCCGGATTGTGATTTCTTCTACATATAGGGACAAGGGGTTGACAGAGAGAGCATGTTTTCTTTAAGCTTTCTCGACTGGGAAGGTCGTTAGACGAAATATACAGTGTTTGATTAAAAACTAAATAAATTTCTTTTTGGAGAATTTTTTTCTACTTTTCCTGCTTTCTGGTGAATATCTATCTACAAATTGTTCCAATGTCAGAGTACTTTCGTCTTTCCTAAACCATTATCAAAGATATTTTACTTTGTATTATATCAATTTCATCCATTATCAAATATCGCGTCTTCACGCATCAACTTGTGTCATCGCTTTTTCTTTTAATTCATGAAATAATTTTGTTTCTAAATTTGAGAATTTACTGTCGGTTTCTTTGTTTTTTGTGTTGGGGTGTTTGCTTTTATGTAAATTTTGGTCAGACTTAAGGAGGTTGATCAGATCGAAATATTTTCAGCACCCCCATCTCGGATACATTATTTTATGTTTGTTTCTCTTGAAATTTTTCATAATTCATTAATTATTTAATTTTTAGTTTGCGTAAAGAAAGAAAAACAAAAATGAACACAAACGAAATGGGCGGGTAAGTTTTCGGTGCATGTTTTCAAAAAAAAAAATAGTAAAACAAAAAAAAAAGGCTGATAAAGAAAAAGAAAATAAACAAAAATGAAGAGAAAAACAAGAGGAAGGGTAATAAAAAGGTCTTATGACTAATTTCATTTTCGCAAACCTCTCAAAATGAAATGTCCTTGTCGGGAAGGATCCCAAAAATGGCCACTTCGATCCGGAGCAACGGTAAAGGGCGTTGGGGTTAATAGATAACTCTGATTGGGTGAGGCCAGCGAACTGGGGTATGCGGAGGAGTATGAATTTATGAGCGGGTTCTAATGGATATTAAGCTAATATCGACTTAGAAAATGAGTCATCTATAAATAATATAGATAGGTAAACGGCTGACTTAACACTGAAAACAAACACACACACCCATATTAATCTGTATATATATATATATATATATATATATATATATATATATATATATAAAGGCAGAAAGCTTAAGGTCTAAATGCAGCCCCTGACATATATATATATATATATATATATATATATATATATATATATATATATATATATATATATATATATATATATATATGTATGTGTTGATATAATAAGAAAGAACTGTTAGATTGATGATCCGAAGTTCTTTAGTATTTTAGATTTATTTAAAAAAAAACAATGGGTGATACAGATGTAGAGCCTAAAATATGATTATTTAAAAAAAAAATATGATTCCATCGCGACACAGAAATTACTATGTAGCGAAACTGTTCATCCGTATTCAAATTTAATTTCAATATTAAACCTTAACTATTTTGTGGCAATTTCATCCTCAAGAGATGTTTGGAATAACAACGCAACGAAATGTTTTACTCATTCATAGTTTTGAAATGTAGATGTAATCTGGGGTTTGTTTTTCATTATCAAGAGGTCACTGCTTCGATGGAAGTAGGGGTATTTGTTATATGTCAAGTTTTTGGAATCGTGTAAAGTTGGGTTGTTTTTTTTTTTTTTTTTTTTGTTTTGTTGGGGTTTTTTTTGTCTAGTTACAATGGCTAATTTTATCAGACTCCGTTGTTTTTTATTTCTTTCTGATACAATTCTAATTGATTGATGTCGTAGTTACGGTTCTTTTTGGTGTTTAGTTATTTGTTTTGTTTTTTGTTTTTTGTTTTTTTTTGTTGATGGTTTCTTAAAGGGGCATTAATAGTATGATTCGGTTGTATTTATAAACCTATTGTTTTAATTGAATTTCTTAATAGATTTTATATGGCATTTTGTAATTAGTTTCGACCCTTTTTTTGGTGTTTATTTACTTGTTTTTCTTGGGGTGGGGGTTAAAAACCCGACAGATTTGTATTCTACCCCCAGAGCGAAAAGGGAAATTTTAACGTTTTTACTATGCGAAAGACGCCAGTCGCTAGGAGAGCTCGATTCGAGTAGAAGAGCGTTACATTAGCAGCAGCAGCCACTGTTTATTTATTTAAAATTACCCCTACCTCACCACACACACACACACACACACACATACACACACACATACACACACACATATATATATATATGAAGAAATATACTATTGGGGTGTGCTATATTTATGGGATAAAGTGCTCAATATCAGAGATAGAGCGTGTGTAAATATAAAAGTGAACATAGAAGTCAACACTTAGAGGCGAGAGTCTGTTTCATGCTAGACACAATCGTCGTGTTGACTTCAATGTTAACATTATATATATATATATATATATATATATATATATATATATATATATATATATGTATGTATGTATACAAAAACTCTTGCTAAATTCAAGACAAAATCCCTTCATTTAATTTCTTATTTTAATCAATTTTCCTAAGATTTTGTATATCAGGATGGAACTTAAGCGTAATCTGATAAACTCTCCTAAGTTCATGTTTTTTTTTTTTTTTTGGGGGGGGTTGTCCAAATATTTTCTTATAATGTCAGTCATTATTCATGGCGTTTAAACGCTAATTCGTGTATTTACCCGGTGTTGCATAATAATTTTCCATTGTTTCAAGCTTAAAGAATTACCCATTTTTTAAACATAAATTGAAACATAGCTATTCGTAAGAATAGTTTCAAATTTTGTATAAGGCTTTCCAAAATAATTTTGTATTATTGTTTACAGTTTAATTAATTATGGCCGCTCAAACAAAACGTGATCAATTTGCTGCCTTGGCTGGGATGAAGAATTGTAAGGTGATATAACAGCTGAATGTTTGTAGAAACAAACTGTTTTGAATGCGTTCAAAATGTCTCGAGAGGAGCAAACAACCTTACCAAGTTGAGGGAAGGTAGACATCCTCGAAGAAGCACGAAGATGGCAAAACGTTCGATATTTCGGATAGGTCGTTAAGTTGGTGGCGTTGCGAAAGAGGATTTAGGAGGAAGACCATACCAGATTCGATAACAACAGCTACTCCCAAGTGCTTCTCGGGAAAAGCAGCTTGGTGTTCATTGAAGGAGTGAAAGCAAATATCAGAGTTTTACTGTGACATACGACCAATTTGACGCTGAACTGGTGCAAGAGACATTTCCTTAGTTTTTTTTTGTTTTTTTTGACAACTTAATTTGGCCTCCAGCCAGCCATGACATGAATCCTATGGATTTTTGTGATATCTCTCATCTTAAAGAGCGATGTTTCATGCATCTTATGCTCATTTCAGAGCCGAAAAATGTTCTTATCACATCGTTATAAAATTTGTCTGAAGTGTTTGTGAAGACGTCATGCATGTCAGTTGAGAAAAGATTAAGTTTTCTGGTTGGCCATTTTGAATTGTAAATATATGTAAAATATTGTCAATAAATATAACAATCAACCAGTAAAAATTCATTAGGCAAAACCTAAAACTTCTTTACATTATTCAAACTATTGTTCTCATCTTTGTCGCCATATTTATTACGACGTTTCGGCCGTTGTACGCTCCAGCCTTCTTCAGGTAGTTGGAATGTCGAACTGAACCCTTTATTTCCTCAAGAACACATGGCACAGTGGATAAAGGCGTTAGTTAGATCCAGTAACAGGCCCAAAGTGTGTAAGTTCAATACCTGGTTAAGGTGGTGGTGAACTTGGAGAGAGGAATTAACAGGAGATAACTGACAACTGACATCCATTAGACATGGCACGTGGAACTAGGACAGTCTGGGCGAAATAAAGGGTTAAGTTCGACATTCCAACCACCTGAAGAAGGCCGGAGCATACAACGGCCGAAACGTTGCAATAAATATGGCGACAAATATGAGGACAATAGTCCGAATAATGTAAATAGTGTACATGATACCTCATCTCAGAAATATAGACAGATTTTTTTACGTCTTACGTTTACATAATTAGCTATTATGTTTCTCTAACTCTTCAAATGTTGAATGTATAACTAATTCTAATATCTGTTTTCCCATCTTTACATTATATTAATTTTATCTTATAAATTATCCCCTGTTCTGTCACCCATGCAATGAAAATAATTGTTTGTATCTATCTCGTAGGTTGACATGTCACTTGTTGAAACTTATAACGATTCGTGTACATTTCGATCAGAACATCACAGGAAAACCACTTTTAATGTGGTCCATGTTTGTCAATAAAAGAGAGATCTATGTAAGTCAGGCAGTTATGTGCCATGCGTGATACACGCTTAGGAAATCATGTATCTTTCGATACATGACTGACGAGGCAGATTTTTTTAGGTTGCCATTTCTTTCTGCGGTAGACCAGTTGCCACCCAAGTCTAGAGAACTCGGTATATCCTGCTATTTATCCATGTTTGTCAACAAACAAGAGATATATGAAAGTATATCATTTAATTTAATGGTGTGCATGCTTGTCAATAAAAGAGGGATATATGTAATTACATCTTTTAATTTAATGTGGTCCATTTTTGTCAACAAACGAGAGATATATGTAAGTACCTCATTTAATTTAATGTGGTCCATGCTTGTCAACAAACAAGAGATATATGTAAGTACCTCATTTAATTTAATGTGGTCCATGCTTGTCAACAAACAAGAGATATATGTAAGTACCTCATTTAATTTAATGTGGTCCATGCTTGTCAAGAAACAAGAGATATATGTAAGTACCGCATTTAATTTAATGTGGTCCATGTTTTTCAATAAAAAGAGATATATGTAAGTACATCATTTAATTAGCAATCTAATGACATATTTGCTACAAATATTTATTCTTCAACATAATCTTCCTTCTTGTCAATGCACTTAACCCAACCCTACTCTATTAATCACATTCATCCTATATTATTACAGTGCCGGATTCGGTTGTTATGTTAGGATACAGATTTATTGACCAGATTACATTATTATGCATAGATTTCTGTATTTTTCCGTATTTAATGTTTCGTCTAAGAAATAATGGTCATGAAAAGAACAAAATACTAAATTTTGAAAACTGTCAACAGCAAAAAATAAAGAATTTTTTCTATCGCCACCTAATTACTATGTCTGCAATCGACATGTTAGTATAACGTGGCTTGTTTTCTGTCTTCTGACGCCATCTTGTTGGGACATGATAAAACAAAAAAAAATAACATGTTCCAAGATATGATGCTCGCATTTTTATGAATTCAGTGTTTACGTTTTGTTCAAATCTTTTACGATATCGGCAAGGAAATTGATTCCAAGTTGTTAATTTACAAGTTATTTTCTTTTTATTTCAAAACAGACCACTCTACGTAATAATAGGTTCAGTGCGTAAAATTTCATCAAAACTTGTAATGTTTCTGTAAAAGTAAATAAATTGAAGTTCCTGATTTCGTAGGAAGAAAACTATTTCTGCCAAGTCAGAGTTCAATTAAAAATGAAAACTTCTTATCTATATACATATAACGGCAAAAGTATACATCGAAACGCCTGAGTATATATATATATACATATATAGTATTTACTCAAAAATTAGAGTACAAACATGTTATAACATCACTACAAAAATAGCCATTTTGTTTCAACAATCAACACCATCACTTGACAAGACACCAGAAGTGTTGAAACAAAATGGCTATTTTTGTAGTGATGTTTATGTTATAATTTTGGAATAAATACCATATATATATCTATATCTCTCTCTCTTTCTCTCTCTCTCTCTCTCTCTCTATATATATATATATATATATATATATATATATATATAACACATCTTTTACAGACAAACATGGAGAGAAATTACGGAAAAAAGTATGAATCCTGGAAAAACTAAATAAAAAATAATTCTATTTTCTTTGTCTGTCATATTCAACGAAACATGTTTAAAAGAAAGGTTGATGTCCAAATATATATATATATATATATATATATATATATATATGGGAGGAGGATGTATGTACGTATAAGCATATTGTACATATAGTATAAACATAAGTGTTTACTGATGTGTGTGTATGAATGTGTGGAATTGCATGTGTGTATTTAAATATATGTGTGTGTATGTGTTGGATTATAATGATGAATTAGATACAGAATTTAAGATTTTGATTTTTCATATCATATATTATTTTCTCTTCCCCCTCTGATATATATATATATATATATGTGTGTGTGTGTGTGTGTGTGTGTGTGTATGTGAAAATGTACATGTTATTTTGTATTATATATTCATTTGTTTTATTTAAATTTTTCATTCAGTTATTTTATTTTCTCTTCTCCTTTTTTGTATATATATGTATATATATATGTATATATATATATATATATATACGCGTGTGTGAGAGTATGTGCATTTGTGTATATATATATATATATATATATATATATATATATATATATATATATATCTTATGATGATGTGGTATTTATTCTAATGTATACCTCGTACTCCCCCAAACAACACACATGAACATGGGGCTGACAGCTGTATCTCTTCCCCCACCATGTCTTCAATAATATAAATCCCCCAGAAAATAGATTTTCTAGTTCAAGTGTCTAGACTTCTTGTTAGATGGTTTTAAAAGATATTGTCTGGATAAATTTAAACTATTTTGTAAAATTAAACCATTTGTAATTTCGGTCTGATGAGATACGCGTTAAAAACTTGCCGAAATAAATTATAATTTATAATCTGGTTTTCGATGATGCGTTAAGTTTTTCTTTTTATGTATATCATATTGATCTGTATACTATACACTGAGCTCTTTTTATCGATATATCTTTTTAGTATTTTATATTAATGGGACCTACTTGGATTATCCTTTCTACTTATGGATTATATATATATATATATATATATATATATATATATATATATATATATATATATATATATATAAAGTGGGGGATCAATACTACATAATAATCGATATATAAAATGACCTCTCACTTTGTGATCACGATAGTTTCTATACATTTATATTCCAGAGAATGTAAATAAATCTGAATATGTTACTAAAAAGTTTCAAGTTCAATTGACTTCCCAAAATTTGATCAAATCTTCAAACATGGTAGTTTTTAACCCCTTCGTGAAGTGAACTTTTCAACATACATTGTTTTTGCTATATGCGTGCGTGCGTGCGGGCGGTGTGTGTGTGTGTATATATAAATATACATATTGGTCCACCCATTTTGGATCATAATATAGTAAATATCTATCCGTCGCAGTGAGGCAGGTAAGTTGCCAAAATACATATTTATTCGATTCCACTCCACAGTCTTCGCCTAAACAGATGTGGCCATTTCTCAATTCATTTGTTTCACATCGTTTGTCTTTTATTTATCACTTTCTCTCTATCGAATGCGAATTCTTTGCCACCGGTACCCTTTGCAAACAAGTACATTATTCTTATATTTAGTTTCACCCAATGGAATTCATAAGTCAGGTAAGTTCAGCCACTGGAATTCTTTCTGCCAGGAAAGTTCTTGAACAGATAAAAAACATTTTAGGATGCTACTATAGCAAATGATTGATATGAGTTTGAAGTTCTTAAACTTTTGTATCGATTTCTGGTCAGAGAACTTCGGTCAATCCGACAGAGTAAATTAAGTAAAAAACTAAACGTGCTCAATAAAATAAGTAGAGCAAAATCTAGAGCCACTAATACCCTGAAAATCCGTTAGGTGAAACCTTGGTAGGTATCTTCTGGCTCAATAGGCTATATATATATATATATGTATGTATGTATAAATATGACGCCACCGCGTACGCAACGGACTAAGATAATTATTTTAATATATTTTATTGTTGTACGTTATTTATATAGACACAAATATTTAAGTAGATACATTTTAGGATGCTACTATAGCAAATGATTGATATGAGTTTGAAGTTCTTAAACTTTTGTATCGATTTCTGGTCAGAGAACTTCGGTCAATCCGGACGATTTGGTTGGGTGATTTTATTTAGCGGCATATCAACCTCTATGGATTATTTAATACCGAAATCTAAATATTTTGAACGCAGTTCTATACCTTCAACAACAGATAAAATATATTGTTTAAGAACTTTACTATAAATACGTATTGTTGTTAATTTCACTACAAATTTGTATTGTTAGCAATTTTCATATAAAAATGTATTCATGGTATTTTTACTAACAGTCAGTTATGTATTCATGGTATTTTTACTAACAGTCAGTTATGTATTCATGGTATTTTTACTAACAGTCAGTTATGTATTCATGGTATTTTTACTAACAGTCAGTTATGTATTCATGGTATTTTTACTAACAGTCAGTTATGTATTCATGGTATTTTTACTAACAGTCAGTTATATATATATATATATATATATATATATCAAATATGTATATATATATATATATATATATATATATGTGTGTGTGTGTGTGTGTGTGTGTGTGTGTGTGTGTGTGTGTGTGTGTGTGTGTGTGTTTGGTTGGTTGAATAATATCGACAAATTCTGTCTCTCAAATTATTTTGTAATTTCCGAATTAGTTGTTTTATGTAATTGGATACATATGCAACACACTTTCTCGGAGATTGACTTGTCATTTGTCAGAATTTAGTGCAATTAGCGAATATATAGATTAATATATACTTACCTGGCTTATGTCCGAGGGTATGCCCCAGACGAGGCTCTGCCAAAGGGCAGACTCTCGTCTCGGGAAACTGACTCCGTTTTTACGTGGTCTGTAGGGAATTTTTGACCGAGACTACGGGCTCGGATACCCCACTTTAAACTCGGCCTGGTGCCACATCTTGCTGTGTCGGGCAGTGGGTAAATAATTATAGATTAATATATAACAAATAAGCAAGATAATATTAACATAAGATTATTTTTAGTATATAACACCTAAATTCTATGTAGGACACAATGCAAAAGATAACTCAATATCCCGGTGGTTGTTTTAATACAGGAAAAGTAGCCAACATTAAATAAGATATCTTTCACCATAAGGAAATGTGTATTGAAGTTTCTTTTTTAAAAAATACACATAAAAATTCCAGTTTAAATGACGTCACCTTGGGGGACTTGAAATTGGTTGCATCAAACGTAAGAACGCCGTAATTAGCAAAAAGCTGTTACGTAAACATACAGAAGTCAGAATCCTTGAAGGCGAATGTACTGGGGTAGGGAAGTAATATAAAATGGGAATAAATATGAATTTTTGAAAATTTAACCAATTACATTAAAAAAAAAAAACTAATTCGGAAATTTGAAAAATTTGATAAAAAATTGATAGACAGAACTTGTCGATATTATTCAACCAAACATATTTGAAAGAATTATAGCTTCCGAAAGACCACAATATGTATATATGGATAAGGTCTATCTGAATGCTGTTAGGTTTACAATAATTTCCTTATTTTTTACATTTTTTTTTATTTCAGTAATTTGACGAAGGCGATTTTTTTTTCTCTATTTTAACACCATTTTGTAAGCATCATTCATTTCCAGAGAAAATTCTGTCGTGAAGCAGAAACTATTAAGATTAATGATAATGTTTCAAGGACGTTCTCGACAGAAATCCAAAGTATTGAAAAAAAGCAGCGAATAGAGAAGAGAAAATGGCAGATGTGAATGATAAGGGGAGACAACTTAAGATTTCACATACACAACAACACGCATGCGTACACAAAGAAAACAGTGACGCTCGCCAAATACCTGAAAAGAAGCTAATTCCCCGATGAAAATTAACTGTTGTTCTCGTTTCTTTCATAGCTGAACCATCTGACAAGCTGATTTGTCTTCTCTTCGCCCGCTGTCTAGAATGATTAACAATTCCAGTTTCAATGAATAACGCAAATTATTAAATTATTGAACGAAATAAAAAAGAATCATTATCGCTAATGAAGAGAAGACTTCTATAAAAACTAAAACAGAAATTTTATTTCGAATTTCTCAGACGACAACATTCAACTAAAAAATCGTTTTTTGCCTTTAATCAATTTTTTTAATCACTGAAATAATTATTGGCATTTTTTTTCGCTTTTAAACACCAAAAATTAAAGAAACAATTATTTACTGCTTACCTGGTACAGGAGTTAACCAATGCCAGGGTTTACCTAGGCGTGGAAATGAAAGAAAAAAAGAAATCAAAATTTAGCTCTGTATATGTGAAAAAGCTCCAGGTCGACCGTAGTCAGGACCATGGAGTCAATGCGAACGATCTTTCTGTAGCTGCATGACTGAATACAGTCTTTCTCCCAGACTAATTGCCACCCAAGGCTATAGAACCCAGTCTGCCCTGTTATTTACCCATATCTATGGCTAGAAGAGAATTCATGCCTTTCTTAAGTGTATTAGCACATAAGTGAATGTAATGGATCCGACTGCAATTCGAACTTGGCTCTCCGATTCCTCAACCCGAGCCACTATCCATCATAATAATGGTATGAATTCTCTTCTTCTCCCCCTTACATTCCTTAGTTGCAGCAGTTGAGGCCTTCACAGATAAGCCTCTCGCTACTCTATCGCTATTTCCATGGCAAATATACAGACGTGCTCTATTATTTAGTTACATCAGTTCAGGCCTTCACAGATAAGCCTCTCGTTGTTCTATCGCTATTTCCATGGCAAATGTTCAGACGAGTTACATTCCTTAGTTGACCCAGTTCAGGCCTTTGCACGTAGAACCTCTATGCCATGTCCGCAGGGTTGACTCATCTTTATTCTTAACATATGCAAATGGTAAGGAAGAAGTTCATCTCAGGCTACTTCTTCCTAATCACTGTTACTTCGTCGATTAAACAACTGATTTATTTGTTTGATTTTTACAGTTTATCAACCCTTTATGAATTATGGGTCTAGGAGAAAGTAATTCTGAATTCAAAATTGTATGTAGCCCTGGCGTAGCACATACTACACAGCTAAAGAAAGGATCGTTCTCATTGGTTCGATGATCCCGACTACTGTCGACTTGGATGGAAATAAAAGACATCAGCGTGAGATTAACTCTCCGCATAGGGGTTGAAACACTGGTGTTGATTGCTCGGGAGATTTGACTGAATCTTCCTATTTTCTCCCACCTGGTTAAAATGTGATTGGGCTTTGGACTTAAGAGGGGCCCTCATAATAAATGAGCGGATACTATAGATAACCACTTAAATGTTCTGAAAACAGAACACAGATAACAGAGAAACTTAATTTCCTAAAGTCTCTTTTAAAATTTCATAAATTTCATAAATCAACGTTATTTTTCTCATGAAATTAGGCGGGTCATTCAAAAATCTAGTCGGGCCGCATGTGACACGTGTACCGTGTGTGGCTCTTGGGATGCTTGTGGCTCGTGTGTGGCTCGCGGGCCGCATTTCGCAACTCTACTATTGTTACCAATCCCAGTGCTGTAAGTGGGTTTATGATTCTCCTCATTTTATATGGGGGATTTTACTCAGCCCCGTGGATTCCAACTTTATGGCAACACCTCCCTCATTTCCCTAAAAAGGATCAGTGTAATACCGATGCCAGCGTGACAGTGGTCGGTGGTTCAAAACCAATTTTGTCCTTGCCCCATAAGCATAAGTATGCTCTCCATGTTAAAACGTCCATGTGTCACATCAAGCTTTGGTGGAAAGGCCGGGTAAATATCTACTCAGAAAAGCTTCTACGAATTAAGTACTCGGTCAGTCAGGTGTCATCCGTGATACACGCTTGGTTGAGCATGTCTCTTTCGATTCATCGCTTCTAGGCAGATTTCTCTGCAGTACGCTACCGTTTCTTTCCGCAGTAGACTGGTTGCCAAGCAAGGTTATAGGATCCAGTCTCTCCTGCTATTTAACTCATAGCTGGGGGAGATGAGACGGATTCATACCTTTTTCCAGGCGATTTGGCCTGTAAGTGAATGGAACGAACCCGACTGGAACTCGAACTCGTTTCTCCGATTTCTCATTCCGAGCCATTGTCCATTACCCCACACCACACAAATAAGTACGACATGCTTTATTAGATATTTACTCAAGTCACATAATTCTTATACGGGCAGCTTATAAAATATGTAAAGTCATTTTGAAGGATCTATGTCTTCATTTCAACATATTATTGGGTTGCTGCATAATTATCAGGCGTTTTTAAACTATATTTATTATGAAAAAAGAAACATAGTTCAACAATAACATTTTTAAATGATTATTCCGAAGCGTATTATTATCGACACTCATTTTTATAACCTGAAATTAAAATAACATTTTTATTAAAAAAAACGTTAACAATACAGCAATTTTTATTAACAAATAACTCGCCTATAAAAACGCTTGATAATTATGCACCAACCCAATATTAATTGTGATAAATGATAACTAGAATAATGTATAAAGTTTTAAGTCTTTAAACATTCTCTATTATTGGGTTGGTGCATAATTATCAGACGTTTTTTAAACATCATTTATTATGAAAAAACATAAGATTTGGATTAATTCATGAGTTTATTTCATACTGTATTTACTTGGTATATATTGTGTGATGAGTTGGTTGATGATTTTGGTTAATATGTCAAAAGTACTTGGATTGAAAAAAAACTACGGCACCTTCCTTGACGAATTTCTTCTGAAAATCAAGAAACTGATTAGACAAATGGAAAGGATCAGTATAAAAATGAGTAGACACAATATATCTATATTATTCAATGAAACACGTTTGAATGAAGATACACTGTATATATATATATATATATATATATATATATATGTGTGTGTGTGTGTGTGTGTGTGTGTGTGTGTGTGTGTGTGTGTGTGTGTGTGTGTGTGTGTGTGTGTTATTTTAATACCTCTACTCTGGTGAAGTGAAAAAGAACAGATAATACAATTTTAAATAAAAGTATATTTGAACAAACCGATATGAGGGGAAAAAAAATCAGTAAAAAAAAAAAGACTAAAAACATCCGTATTGGTGGAAAATAATCAATCAGCACCGTAATGCCTTGTCAAAAAAGAAAAAATACCGACAGAGTAAATTAAGTAAAAAACTAAACGTGCTCAATAAAATAAGTAGAGCAAAATCTAGAGCCACTAATACCCTGAAAATCCGTTAGGTGAAACCTTGGTAGGTATTTTCTGGCTCAATAGGCTATATATATATATATATATATATATATATATATATATATATATATATATATATATGTATGTATAAATATGACGCCACAGAGTACGCAATGGACTAAGAAAATTATTTTAATATATTTTATTTTTGTACTTATATAGACACAAATATTTAAGTAGATACTCTGTTTATAATAAACAGTATTAATAATATATATATATATATATATATATATATATATATATATATGCGTGTGTGTGTGTGTGTGTGTGTGTGTGTGTGTGTGTGTGTGTGTGTGTGTGTGTGTGTTCATTGTTCATTGTTTGTCAGACTTGTCAAGGAAAATGATATGAAGGAGCTTTCAACCAAGATAAGAATCGGTGGTTCGGAACGTATAGTTTTGATCCAATTCAAATTTCTTTGTTTTATTATCAGTGAAGAAGGCTCAAGAATAAGATAATTTCAAGAGCAGCACAAACAATGGCAGCTGTCGCAAAACTAAGAAATATCTGGAAAAAAACAAGAACATCTGCCTGAAATCAAAAATCGGACTGTTGCATGCAATGGCCTTTGTCAATCATTCTTTGGGCGAAGCTTTAAGTGCAGACCTACAGATAGAAATTCATGCACAAACAAATGATATGCTACAGAATCATACTAATCATAACCTACGTAGACCATCATAATTGTCTTCAAGAAGAGAAAATGGAAATGGTATGGGTACTTCATAAGTACCGACAATCATCCCCCAACCGTCCTACAAGGTGCCAACTTAGGTAAAAGAAGGAACAGCGAGAGGAAAAATTGGCTGACAACGCCACTGAGTGGATTGGAAGATTGCCAATGTTTTTCATTTCTGTCCGCAGAAAAAAACAGCGTCTCAAAAGAACGGTTGTTCCTTTGACACCGCTATTATTGTATACAATTTGATCTCCTTGGGCAATGTTTATTTACAAAATTATAGAAATATATAAACTAAGTACAATCCTATATTTATTATTAACCTTTTATAAAGATAAATCATTTTTTATAAAGAAATTAATCTTTTTCTCCACAATTACCTGTTCTTTGTACCTCTTAGTAAAGTTTGTCTTTTTGTTATCTCTCCTAATCCCTGTTCTTCCAAACATTTACTCAAACACCTTCTTCTTCTTCTTCTTCTTCTTCTTCTTCTTCTTCTTCTTCTTCTTCTTCTTCTACGTACCGTGTCCTTCCTGGACGTGAGCGATCATGACTCTCCACGATTCCATATTCTTTGTAACTCTTAGGTGCATTGTATTGTCAGCACTCTTTTGTAGAACCACATTTCTGTTGCTTCAAGTCTCTTCTTCATTTGTCATTATCCAGCATTGACTGCCATATAGGAGGAGACTGATATTACATAACAGTCATACTGGATATGAAAGCCGGTTCATCGATTTGAGAGAGAAATATCTTAGATTTATAGTCACAAAATGCAATGTTTTGTATTAGTTGCCGGATGAAGGGACACTTGAGATTTGGGCGGTGGCAGTGAAATACGTCAGAATGTTTCCGGAAATTCGTCGGAGATTTCGTAAGTCGACGCTGAGGCTTTTGTCAAAAAGGAAGAAAAGCGAGGAATTTAAAAAATAAAGGAAGGAAAAGGTTGAAAAGGAAGAAAGAAAGACAGGCAACAACTGAAGAGCCTCGATTTGGATTTCGTACGAACTCTTCTTGTGAGTTACTTCAATTCTACCCATTTAAACTGTTTTCGGCATATCAACACCTCTATGGGTTATTTAATGCCGAAATCTAAATATTTTGTACATAATTTTGTCATTTCAGAGTAAAAGGTAATTTTTTCAAATATACACCATCTCTGCCTTCCATCAAAACATGGTTGATGATAAACTCGAGAAAAGTGGCTCATTGCGCCTTCACGAGCTAAACTTCTCAGCTGACATGGAGTATAAAGATTATATTAAACCTTTTGCTATGTCAACTGTTAAGAAAGTCGGTTCACTGTGTCGCTCGAGACAATTTTTCTCTCCAGAATCTATATTACATACCTATACGTCCACCATTCGTCCGTGCTTAGAATATTGTTTCCACATATGGTCCTTAATAAAATCCACCCAAATCAGCAATATTATTGGCCTTGATCTGGCGGCTCGGCTTCAGTCACTTCCCACTGCTGTAAGGTTACCTCTTTTGTTTTTTTTTTTTTTTTTTTTTTTTTCTGTAAATACTTTCACGTTAATTGTTCGGATGAGCTGTTCGCTATGATACCTAGACATTTTGAATTTAAGCGCAGTATTAGACTAGTGCCGAGATCTCATCAATTAACAATTGAGCTAGTTAGATGTAATCCTAAATTCTATGCTGACAGTTAATTTTCTCGCACTTATCGCTTATGGAACTCCGTTTCAGCTCCATGCTTTCCAGCCAACATTAATCTGCAAAACTTTAAATGCAATGTTAATCGCTATCTACTGTCCTCCTGATTGCTTTTTTTCTCTTCCGGCTCAATATTGTTTCTATTCCTAATTCTTACACACCCTGTAACCCTTTGTGTCTTAGTGGCTTTACTGCCTTGCATGGGGGTGATAGCGATTAAAAATTAATTTGAAGATTATAAAATGTATTGCTGTTAATTTCACTACAAATATAGTCTTTGTAATTCTTTTAAAAAATCTGTTGCTGGTAATTTTACTATAAAAATGTATTTTTGGTCATTTTTGCTATAAAAATGTAATGTTTATTTTTGTTTGGGGTTCACTATTTGCCCATAGCTGGGGCCCTAAAAGATGCTTCCACCCCAGGTCAGGGTAGACGTGAGAACAACAGTAATTAAGAAGTGGTTCTACGCTCCTGAAAACCTAGAATCTTCCGATTAGAGGCTTTGCTGCCGGATTTAGTTTATCGTCATACCCAGGACGAATTTTCGGTTAGAGGTAACAGCAATACACACACACACACACACACACACAAGCATGAAAGCACACACATAGACACGCACAAACACAGACACACGCATTGATAGATAAATATAGAGCTAGGGAAGGAGATTGTAAACATAGAAATCAAAAGTATGTTGAAACTTAGTTTCACATCCAAATTGTGGTTTGCTGATCGCGTTAAGCGTAAAACTGAAAATCAGTAAGCAGTCTTTACACCTATGCCCAAACTTTATATCTACCAATCATTGATATATATATATATATATATATATATATATATATATATATATATATATATATATATAATCAATTCACCCCATGCTAAGTGATAATGCCACTAAGACACCAGGAGCTACGGGATTCAAAAAAGAAGCCGGAAACCCATTCCCAAACAGGAAACAGGAATAAACCTCTACTTCAAAAGACTGAGAAAACTGTGAACCAGAAGATATATATATATATATATATATATATATATATATATATATATATATATATATATATTCGGTGTAACTGCAAAATTGTCCAAATAGTGTAACAGCATGGGATAATTTATCTACGAAATGTTTAATATCTAAAAAAAAAATCACTAAACTTATGGAGTTTTTTTTCCAGGTTTTCAGATGAGACGTTCAGCCATTTTGACATCATTTGTTGTAAAAATTAGAAGAAAAAACCCTTTGATTTATTCAGCGAGAAAGAGAACAGGTTAAAATCATCTTGAGTCAACTTTACTATGTTTTCCCAACTGAGCAATAGTCATAGGAAAAAGATCATCCAGACCGTTAGTAATGATACCGACATTCATACAACTGGTTTACATCTCCAAAGTCAATTCCAGAACCATCAAATAATAGCATTATCTATCTATATATATATATATATATATATATATATATATATATATATATATATATATATATATATATATATATATATGAAAAAAGAAAAACTTATCTTAGCCGACGCGTTTTGTTCACTGATTTTTAAAAATATCAATGAACAATAAAACAAGAAAATTTGAATAAACATCATAAGATGTTCTTTGCGGGGACGAAGAATAAACATTGTCGTAAAATAATTCACAACAACCAGACATTGACACGCAACCGAGACATGTGGAGGGAAGTGGTCAACTGATCAAGTGCTCAGCTCCGCACAGATACTACGACTGTACCCGGTCACGGGACGGACAAATCACTATAATAAATGTGTTGCTATATTAGTTTTATTTTACTATTAATTATTGTTATCAAACACTGTGCCTAATTTATTACGTAAACTTTATTATTGGATGATAAAATTTATCGATGGACCACAATTTGGGAAAAAAACGGTACAGATTGTTCCAGGAAATAACTATTTCAATGAAATCAGGCATATATATATATATATATATATATATATATATATATATATATATATATATATATATATATATATAATTATTTATTTAGAAATATGATTCCAACACGCTATTCCTATTTTCTATATATTTTCACACACATATATATATATATATATATATAAAGTGGGGATCAATACTACATAATAATCAATATATAAAATGACCTCTCAATTTGTGATCACGATAGTTTATACATTTATATTCCAGAGAATGTAAATAAATCTGAATGATATGTTACTAAAAAGTTTCAATCTCAATTCACTTCCAAAAATTTGATCAAATGTTCAAACATGGTAGTTTTTAACCCCTTCGTGAAGTGAACTTTTCAACATACATTGTGTTGCGTGCGGGCGGTGTGTGTGTGTGTGTGTGTGTGTGTGTGTGTGTGTGTGTGTGTGTGTATAAATATACATATTGGTCCACCCATTTTGGATCATAATATAGTAAATATCTACCCGAAAACTTAGCCGACGCGCTTCGCCCACTGATGGACGTTGTCAAGAAAAATATAAGGTCTTTATTTTTCAACAAGTATTTATAACTAAAATTAAAAATGTTGTTAATTTTCTAATTTTTTTTTAAGAGACGCTCATAAATATTCATCGAATTAGCTGAAAACGTCAATTATGGATGATGCTAAGTGGCGTCATTTAATATCTAATAAATGATTGTGAGTAAATTAATTCGTTGTTTATGTTTTATGCAATTAATCTTTAAACTATTTTATTATGGGATACATTTATATTTTAAATAACCGCAGGTTATGAATTTAACCATTTTTTTTTTACTTTTTTGACATTTTCTTAGTCATGTATGTTGTGTTGAGAAAGCGGTAATTCTTTCAGGGATGTAGATATTCGAAAAGGCTGAGGCGCAGATTTATATTTTGATAAGATTCCATACATGCATTTTCAAGAAATTTCCGTCTAAGTTACTATCTCTCTTTTAATAAATGCACCATTCTTTAGATCAAAGTTGTGCTTGAATTTATTTTTATATACGACTAATACATTTGATAAATTGTTCTGTATAAGATCATATGTACTTTCATAGATAGTTTTATTAGTTTCTCAAATAAGCATTATATATAAATAGTTCACCACCATGGCGTTAGTGTGTTTCATGCTTGAACGCAATATTCAAGTCATCTATCTATTGCGTTTAAGCTTGAAACAGACTTTCACCATTCGGAGTTGGACTCTGTTCGCAACAAAGAGAGTTATGTACACTATTTACATTATTCGGACTATTGTCCTCATCTTTGTTGCCATATTTATTACAACGTTTCGACCGTCGTACGCTCCGGCCTTCTTCAGGTGGTTGAAATGTCGAACTTAACCCTTTATTTCGCTCACTGGGGTAGACTTTTTCAGTTCCACGTTCCGTGTTTAATGGATGTCAGTTATCAATTATCTCCTGTTAATTCCCCTCTCCAAGTTCTCCACTGCCTTAACTCACACACTTTGGGTCTTGAAACTGGATCTAACTAACGTCTTTATCAACTGTGACATGTGACCTTGAGGACATGTGTGTATGAATTTCTGTATATTATAAACCTAATGTCTTCAGTAACCATTTTTTACCAGTGCTCATATAGCAATTTTTGTTGTTATTATCACTTTTCTCTGGCACTCCTTATTACTGGTTCCCATATTGTATCATTTCTATGCTTGGTCGGTTCAGGAGATTTTTGTGGTCTAGCGTATGTGCTGATTCCTTAAGTTTACGAATTTTCTAATGGTGTTCTTTGTCTATGATCTCAACCTGATCCCACAGATACTAAAGACATAGACAGATACTAAAGGCAGTTATGTTGAAAAATTAATAATTTCTTTTTAAATAATTGCTTTTATCATTGAAACAGATTATCGAGCGTAGGTAGAAGTGCTGACCCATGAAGTTATGCTTTCATTTAATGACGAGTCATCTGGTTTAATTCTAAGCCGGAGACCAAAGAGCAAAACACAGATCCGAGACACAGCAAACAGAAACAGTCACTACACTGGTTATTGGCAAAATATTGTGGAGTAAAACTTTTATAATAGACAGAGCGAGCAGACATTACTCTACTCCTATATAAAAAGCCGAAGAGAGACACTTTGATTCTAAATAAATCGTTCAACTATTAAACTTACCCGATGTAGAAAGCTGCAAAGTGACACTGATTCTGGACACGGCGTACAGACATTACACTGATCCTATGTAAAATGCCGGGGAGTAACACTTTGATTCTAAACAAAGCGTACAATTATAAAACATAACCTATGCAGAAATCAGCGTATCTAATTAGTCGGAGGGCAGAGTCTCGTTTCGGGAAACAGCTACCACACTCCGTTTTATACGGGTTCTACGGGAAATTTTCGGCCGAGTCTACGGGCTCGGATTACCCTCACATTAAACTCGGCCTTGTGCCACATCCTACTTCGTGGGGAGGCTGGTAAATATCGTCTAGCTGGGATCTGTTGAGTACGACTCAGATTTACGCGAGAACTACCTACCTTCCAATAGTAGGACTCACTACTGGATTGACTTGCGACGACCGTGTGCATAACTGTTACCTTTATTCTTATTGCACTGGTTTTTTACAATAAAACTTTACTTATTCTATCCACCGTGATTGTTAAATATGTATTCTTATTAGCATGGAATATAACATTCTGACTGCGCGATCTATTTATTAGAATTCAGGTGATAATTATTGTTATATGGTTGATCAGGTTGATTGGTGGATGGTGTTCATATATACGTTTACACTTTGCTTATCAAAAGGTAATAGTAATAGTAATTCTGGAGTAATATTGTGAGGTCTGCGTAAACACGAAGGAACGATCCTGTTAATGCATTTAGAAGACTATTTTAGGCACAGTTAAATAATTTCTTCTGATCCATAATTGAAACTTTGGTTCATAGAAGCATTAAGTATATAATAAACAATTTAACAAACTACGAATGCACACATAAACACAAATAAATGTCTGTTTATTACACATCTCTCTCTCTCTCTCTCTCTATATATATATATATATATATATATATATATATATATATATATCCATGTATGGGAAATTAAAAATATTTTAAAAAATAAGTAAAATGAACTAATCCAAATCAATAAGTAATGAAATTAAGTAAATAATTTACCAACTACAAATGCACCCATAAACACAAATAAATGTCTGTTTATTAAACATCTCTCTCTCTCTCTCTCTCTCTCTCTCTCTCTTCAAATCAATAAGTAATGAAATTAAGTAAATAATAAATAATTTAACAAACTACGAATGCACACATAAACACAAATAAATGTCTGTTTATTACACATCTCAATCTCTCTCTACACACACACACACACACACACATATATATATATATATATATATATATATATATATGTATGGGAAATTAAAAAATATTTTAAAAAGTAAGTAAAATGAACTAATCCAAATCAATAAGTAATGAAATTAAGTAAATAAAATAATTAAGTATGCACAACAAATAAATAATGAGTAAAAATTTAACAATCAACGTTATAAAATAGTTACAAATAAGCACATTCAGGTAGACAAGTATTTCTATTCTAGAGCCTCCAGAATTTTTTTATACAAATTCACTACATTTTTTGTAGCATTTGGTTCAACCATACAGCCAAATCTCTTGGAGATAAGTTGTTTTAACTTATTCTGAAAACTGCTAGCCATCTTAGAGCGACAACGTGCAGATATCAAACCAACGTAACGAGCAAAGCGGATTCTATCAAAATAGGATAAATGATATATATATATATATGTAAGCAAATATATGGGTATAGATCTGACAGTATGAAGAAAAATATACGGAAAAAACAAACAAAAGTACTTATATGCAATTATGCTGTTTTAATGTTAATATAATGTCAACGTCGGACGTTTCGGTCTAATAAACCATCTTCAGGATATATTCATAAAATATAATTAACATTATCAATTCAACATGACAAAGACGATGGACATAAGAACAAGACTTACCCAAACAGATAACTTATAAAACTTTCAGTTATCTGAAAACAGCATAATTGCATATAAGGATTTTTGTTTGCTTTTTCCGTATATTTTTCTTCATATATATATATATATATATATATATATATATGCGTTTCTGTGTGCGTTAGGCTTACAATATTTTATTCTCACACAAACAAACAAATGGAAAACAGTAATAATAATAAAATAAAGTTACATATATATCTCTGTGTGTGCGCGTGTGTCTGGGTGTGTCTGTATATCTGTAAAACAGAAATATTAATATCTTGAAGAACTATATTTTTTAAGCTGTGCGTATTCTGTACTCTGTGGTTATAAGGTTATGGCGTAGTGATACACATTATGTTTCCCTTTGTACGAATGGGAATTGAGTTTATTACATTTAATGCTTTGCGAAGTGCCGGTGTAAATAGTAAATTACAGAAAGTTGCAGTCGAAAAAAAAATATCTTATGTCAGAAAATTCGTAGAGAAAGAGTAAATGGAGAAAATGCATTGGGAAAAGCGATAAACAGAAAAGGTGATATATCTCTAAATTAACTGAAACGAAACCATCGGGGAAATAAAAGAAAAATAGCAAAGAGCAAAAAGAGTGCCATCGGCTCACGATCTTCACAGCTAATACCAGCCATGCCATGTTAACGGTCGTACACCATCCTCATTCTCTTCATGTCCCTTTAAAAAAATAAATAAATAAGTTCCACTTAGCCTCTTCCTCAGAACTGTTACATCGTTTAACAAACACCCGATTCGTCCTGGGTATGACGATAAACTACATCCGCCTGCTGGGTAAGACGATAAACTACGTCCGACAGCAAGGCCTCTGATCAGGAGGTTTTGAGGAACGTGGAACCACCTCTTAATTGCTGGTGTTCCCAGGTTCACCCTGACTCAGGGTGGTAGCTCCTGTTAGGGTTCCAGCTACAGGCAAATAGTTAACACTCAAACTTGTGTAAAAATAGGTTTTAATACCAGAAATACTGTAATAAAAAAAAAATTACCAGCAATAATTTTTGAAGTAAAAATTATTATCAGCAATACTTAGGAAAAATACGAGCAATACAAATAGTTATGCATTCTTTGAAAAAAATATGAGCAGCTATAGATTTCTTCAAGGAAAAATATTCCCAGAAATAGGTTTTTGATGAAAAACATTACAAGCAATAAAAATTTTGTCGGCATTAAATAACTTATTGAAGTTGATATGCTATAAAACAAAGCAAAGCAAACCAAACCAAACTCCCCAGGGAATGCTTCCCTGACAACTACAATCTTTATCTCTTTAAGTCCAGTGTTAACATATATATATATATCCTATTCGTCTTAATGTTACTCTCTTGCTTCCCCGTTCCTTACAATCTCACACTGTAAGACTCTACTTTAAGTGGGCCTTGGCCTTTGCATTGGTTGAATTATCATTAAATACACAATTTTAAAAAGTGAATGATACGACGTATAAAGAAAGATAGATGGACCAAAAAGAATGGAGAACGCCAATAAGTAGAATATACAGAAACAGTAATGCGATATATGTTTAAAACAGAACATTGACATCATAATACATAAATAATATCATAGTAAATAGAGAATAATGAGTGACAATAATAAGCAATAATATATAACAATAATGAACAATAAGTGACAATAATAAACAATAATGAACATGTTTTCGAGATGCACACACCTTCCAGAATATGACTTGGACTCGTCCAAACGGCATATATACTGACGCCAAGAATCGTCAAGAGAGAGCTAGACGGGAGCGAGCCTTATATCCTTACCACAGAATTCACTAAGACTACGTCGACTCCAAGCAACATTATATTCATGATCGTGTTATCTTCATTCCATGGAATGAAGACATAACAATGGTGATGAGGATTCGAATTTGCCCGAAAAAGAAAAATGAATTATCTCGCTTAGCTGGCGAAGAAAATTCAAAATTTACGATAAAGAATTTTGTGGAGTTTGTGCATATTCATAGGGCGAGGCGAAAGTCGATAAATTCCATACTGCTATTAGGAAAATTCTTTTTCTTCCTAGTTAAGGACTACTTGTAATAAAATAATACACTATGGAAGAATTGAATATAATTATTCAGCAACTATTACAACAAATGCAGCAGGAGCGGATTGAATATCGAGAACAGTTTAAGGCAATCCTGAAAAAGTAAGGACCAGGCAATGGGTCAATTTCATTTTCGTCGGACCCAGTCGCTAACTCAGTTATTGAATTTAATTACGTCCCAGTAGAAAAAAATTACATTCCTGTCGCACTTAAGAAGGTACGAAGCCATTTTCAGAGATGAATGTCAAAGATGGTTGAATGAAAAGAATGTTTTCTGTTACGAAAATTGTGCCCCGCTGAACATGAAAAATATTTGAATTTCATTTTGCCGAATACTAAAGAAAAGGCGTCGTTTAACGAAACAGTATCGATATTATCAAAAAATATTATTAAATAGTGTTAATATTTTTTCAAGCTTTTCTGATTCATGTCTCCAAATCAAAGTGGATTAAGAATGCCAGAAGTATTTGATTGTTAATACACATAAAGGACTCTACAAGTTTAAAAGATTACCCCAGATAGCGCCAGGTATTTTCCAGCAAATAATGGATGCGATGTTGGCTGGTCTAGACAGTGCCGTCGCTTACATAGATGTCATAGTTATTCAGAGAGGTATGAAAATACAGCACCTAAAACTGTTTCAGCAAGTATTTCAGAGACCACATAATTACGGTTTCAAACTCAGTGAACAGAAATGTCAGTTCTTTATGGATATGATTATATATTTAGGTCAGATAATCGTCGAAAAAGAAATGTGACGTCGTCCCCCGGTCGCAGCGCCGACTGTGACGTTCTATCCTGATCTACCACGGCGCCAGTTGTGACGTCCCTAAACAGCACCGATTGTGACGTCTTCGCCGCGGCGTCAGCTGTTCGCTCCTCGCCGCTCCGTCCAGGTGTCGCTGCTCTAAACGTGACGTTCTAACCCTTTGGTGATTCGGGTAGGAATCTGGTTAGATTGATACCAGCCTCGCCGTTCCCAACCTGCTTCCAACGCCTGGTTACCACGGTAACTGCACTGATCTCCAGTCTGCCTACCCACGTTGTGAATTGATCTTAGACAGACGAGATCAAACAGGGGTTGGGGCCGTAATGCAAGCTGAGTTCAACGGGGGTGATAACACACAAATATGTATAAAAGAAAATAAAATGAAAACTCACAAAGTTCAAAGTATCAAAGGAAAAGGTAACAAACTTTTTATGTCTAGTTGTTCGGTACATAGGACTGTGTCTACCTCCCGACCCGTTCTGTGGATTGTGGCACGACGCTTTCGCTAGGCAAATTTTAACGCTTCAAGTTGTCTACTCTCTAATAAATTTGTGTTTCGGTGTGTCTTTGGACGAAAGTCGAAAAAACTTATTTCTGTGGTCTGGTTCTAAGTCGCTCTTCAAACTACTTGTTCTTGGTTGCAGAAGAGTCCAAAATTTTGCGTGAATCTGGTCAGCTATCTTGAGGCGGTTTCAACACTGGGCACTCTTCTCTCTGCCGTCCGGGGCTGAACTCTGGGCTCTCATCTCTGCCGTCGGTGCGCGAACTAACTCTGCCTGCCAGAGTCCAACGAACTTCTTCTCGCTAGGGTCCGAACTCTTCTCTCTGCCCTCCCGGGCTGAACTCATCTCTCCAGCCTGGGTCGAACGAACTCGGCACTCAGGGCCAAACGAACTGGCCTCTTCTGTCCGCTAGGGGCGAACTAACTCTTCCCTCCGCCGTCCGGGGCTGAACTGATTTCTGTCTGGTGGGGCTTCGTTTTTATTGACGTCGTCAAAACTGGGGTGGGTCTGTCGGCGCCAGGGGTTCTTCGATAATTCTAAATACGTATCCACCCTTCTTATTTCTGGTTAGGGATTTTCTACTCTTTTCCATTTTTGGTAACTCTTTTCTCACTCCCACTCTCTCACCATGCTTCTGAGGGGCGTGAACTGCCCTCCCCACTTCCTCGTATCGGCTTCTCACACTTACACTCTGGATAGAGGCGTCGACTGATTTTCTTCGTGCGTCACGTGACCGCTCTCGGCTAATGAGGTCCTGGTCGGGTATCTTTCCTCCTCCTTCGTGCGTCATGTGATCCACTTAGCCACTGACGTCTTAGTCGGGCGTGAACAACCCGTGGCTTTGTTTTGGGAAAGAAATACCTTGCTTAACTAAAAAAAAATTAATTAAATCGCCCTTATCATGAGCGGCCGAGGTGACACTCTTGGTTTTAACACGTGGCGTTTGTCAAGCAGTTTATCGCCAATTCACTTGGACAGCTGGATTATCTGACATGGTCTAAGAAAGGAATTTTCTCCAAGTTTCCAGCCAATTTGGCGTCTCCAAAGCAGAAATAAAAATATGTCAGTTTTCTTCGGCTCATGTGTTGATAACAACATTTTTATTATCGCAGGGCAAAAGTCCATTCTGTCAAAAGAAAAACTTAGCCAGTGAAAACTACTTGTGTGGGATTTTAATTTTCCATACCCAGTCAAGACTGCAAGTTACATCTGCGTTTTGCCCATTATCAAAATCTAACGTTTTCAAAATGGAGTTCTTAATTGGTGACCTCTATTGATAACACAATTCCATTTTTCGCGGATAAGCAGAAATCGGTCAACGCTTGTTCGTAGGTGACCTAGATATTTTCGACATTTGATACCTATCAATAATAACCCCTTTCCTATTCCCGTCTCTTAAGCCGTGTGTGGGTGTGTTCGCCTATGACCCGTCTCGTATTACTTTTTCTTTCTTTCTTCTTCGTTTTCTTTCTCCCAAATCGCCTGAATGCATGGCGGTTCAATCCTCTCGCAAAAAAAAAAGAAAGAAAGAATTATTCTTAAAACCTAAAATATTTTTCGGCCTTAAATAATCCTCAAATGGTTGATAAACCGTAAAAAAGCAAATCATATATCTATAAATATTTCTTTCAAATCGTCAGGATGCATGGTGCCACAGGAAGAAAACCAGGTCCCGCTAGAATAGGTGCCATTAAAAAGATGCCTCACTGACAATTTTGTGGCCCTATAAGCATTTCGCAGGTTCCCAAATTATAATATTAATGTGCAGGATGTGTACAATTTGCGAGCGCCTCTGAATAATTTACTTAAAAATGATAAGAAATTAGCCGGCGGTGTGTCAAAAAGCTTTTGAGGGAGTTACCGCTGACACATTACGACCCGACACGACAGTTAGTAGTAGCGTCAGACGCGCGTCAATACGGCATAGGAGCGGGTCATAGGCCATAAATTCGAAGACGGTAGAGTAAAAGCAGTCGCCGACACTTCAAGAAGTTTGACAGATATCGAAAAATGCTACAGTCAAATTGAAAAGGAAGCGTTTGCTATAATTTTTGTTGTAAAGAAATTTCACAGGATGATATTAGGAAGAAAAAATTTACTGCAAACTGAGCATTGTCCATTATTAAGTCTATTCGTTTCTAAGAAAGGGATTCCTATATATACTGCAAACAGATAACAGCATCAGGCTACCATTTTACTGAACTATGATTTCAAGATGGAATTTCACAGGATGATATTAAGAAGAAAATTCATACGGCAAACTGATCATCGTCCATTATTAAATACAATCGGTTCTAAGAAAGGGATTCCCATGTATACTGTAAACAGACTACAGTAAAAGAAAAATGAGACACGAAGATGGCTTGTCCAGATTGATATTGAAATTTAAAGAAGATTTTGAAGATACTGTGATTACTTCGCTTCAATCCGAAAGAGAAATTAAAAGCCTGGTTTGTAACACTATTGAAGAATTGCTGGTTACGATAGACTATTCCAAAGTCCATTCTAAAAAGGATATGTTTCATCAAAAACTATGAATGGCATAGTCGAAATGGAGTAAGACTAAAATTAAGCCTGGTAACAATAATACAGCATTTTTTTTTATTTGTGATATAGTACTTTTGTACACGGAAAAAGTAGTAATTCCGTTATCACTACAAAAATGGATTTTGAAACAATTCTACGTAGGACATCGGGGAATACTAATGATGAATCCCTGATGAGAAGCTACGTTTCTTGGCCAAAGTTGGACAAAGATATTCAAAATACAGTTAGAAAATCTAATGGTTGTAATTAGCAGCAAAATCACTACCTGTAAATTATCAAGCATGGCCGATCACTGATAAACCGTGGGAAAATCTACATATGGATTTTACTAGACTACTAAACGGTTTATACTATTTAATTTGTTTAGACAGTTTCAAAAAAAGGCTCTAGATATTAAAGTGTAAACCACCAACTACGGCAATAACAATTAAATTCTTACGCGAACATGTTGCAAGGTGTGAAGTGCTTGGCAGTATGGTATCCGATAATGGAACTCAATTTACTTATAGTGAATTTTAAAATTTCTGCAAAACTACGCGGTTGAACAGTTAACAACGCCAAATTATCATCCGAGGTCGAATGATCAAGCTGAGCGGTTTGTTGACACATTCAAAATGGCATTAAGAAAACCTATAGACTTGGTGACTGAAGAAATAGCACTACTAGAATTTTTGAGCGTATATATAGCGTCACCTGCAGAGTTTATGTTTGCTAGGAAAGTCAGATCAATTTGTGCAAAATTTCTTCCGAAAAATAAAAAGAAAAGTCGGCAATTTGAAATTACCAGATAATTTAAGATCGGTGATAAAATCTTCTTTAAAATCTGTCAGGCCGGAAAGAAAAATTAGCAGGAAGGAAAACTTTTTCGACACCTTGGTAGTATGATGGACATTGTCGAAGGTGGACGATTTCGTCATAAGAGAAATATAAATCGATTGAGGTCTAGATAGGCACAGAATAAGCAACCGGTAAATTTAATTCACCGATGGACATATTTACGAAACATTTGAAGTGCCTATTCCTAAAACTAATATTACAATACAACGCCAGAGTAAGTGAAAACGTAATCCGACTGAAACGTTGGAAGTGGACTCATGTCGGAAAAAGTATCGAATAAAAGAAAATGCATATCTAAAATAAACACGCCTCTCCAGAATATGACTTGGACTCGTCCAAATAGCATATGTATGGAGGCCGAGAATCGTCAGGAGAGCTGGAAAAGTGCCTTATAACATTACTATAAAATTCAATAAGCTAACGTCGATTTCAAGCACATTATATGCTATGATTTTATTTTCTTCATTCAATGGAATGAGGACATAACATTACAATGATATTCGGAGTAGTTGTAAGAGAAACAAAATGAAATTAAGTTTAAAAAAAATACGAGTCAATAATTTTTTTTAATCACTTCACTCCAAGCAAGACGATAATTCCACTAAGACACAAGGAATGAAAGATAAAGAGAAGGGATAATAAAAGAATGGTCTTCACGGAGACAGAACATTGCGATTTACGTTGCAATTAAATTTTGAAGATTTTAGATTCACAGGGAACCACAAACCGGAAGACAGTTCCATAGGCGAGAGGTGCCTCAAAAGAACTATTAGAATAGAATTTCAATTTTGATAATTTCAACAGTAAAAACGTTGAGACCGTGTTGCAAATCTAGTAGTATGCTTAAAATCATTTGGTCGAGGCACAAATGAGGGTAGCTCATTAGAGCAACTGACGTGGAAATGTTTATAGAAGAGACAGAGGGAAGCCACGTCACGTCGGCGAGAACATGACTGAAGACGAAATACCAAGTCAGAACATTACAGACCGTTCTTTGGATTCTGTCAAGAATCTCGAGATATAAAGCTGGACCATTAGACCAGATATGGCAGCAATAAATTAAGGACGAATGGTAGATTTATAAATATGCTCGATGGATTCTTACGAAAGGAATAGTACGGCACAGTGGATCAACTATCCTAGCAATGGATTCAATGTAATCACTCCACTTTATGTCAGTAAAAAAAACGATATATATATATATATACTGCTAGTAATACTCGGTTAGAAAAAACAACTTGTCAGTCTATCAAAACAAATTGGTATCCGAGAAAAAAATGGAAAAAAAAGGAAAATCAAGAAACATTCGAACACGGCGAAATAAATCGTTCAATGCGATAAGTTCTTAGCCCTAAGAAGAAAAACCAAGCGAGCAATAAAACTAATACGTAGTATGCTCAATACGCTAAGTAGAGCAGGGATAACCCTGAAGATCCGTTTAAGTGAAACCTGGGTAAGTTGTTCCTGGCACTTATATATATATATATATATATATATATATATATATATATATATATATATATATATATATATAATTAAGAAAGAGACAATATTAAGGTTACCTGACTATAATTTATTTCCCAGAAAATATATTTTTCTGGTTCATCAGTTAACATCTCTAGTTATATATATATATATATATATATATATATATATATATATATATATATATATATATAAGTTTTTTAAATCGAGTGGCAAGGTACTGCGGTAAAGTTTTTTATTTAGTTTTTCATGTGTTCATATAAGTTTCTTCTTTTCTCGACATAAATTATGTATAAATTGGCCAAATATTTTGTATTTCCGAGAGCTTTCGGCTATACATTTAGCCATTATCAAGGAAAATAGAACTATAACTCTAGATATATACATAAAATAATCCATACATTCAGTTAAA
>CAHIKZ030000302.1:4235000-4252500 GCA_903632075.3 Acanthosepion pharaonis
TGAGAACAAGAATAAAGAGGCGTGTTTGAGGAAAGGATTCAGAGAAGGACGGGTAACAAGCTCAGGGTGTCAGATGTCGATTGACATTACACTTGAATATTTAAAGATTATAGTCATCGTCGAAGCAAGTAAGGGGAAGGGAGTTCCCAAGATGCGGGAGAAGAAGCTGTTTGAGTAGAAGAGACGATTACATTTAACCGTTTTGACAGTGAAGGGGTGGGACCGAGATGACGTCCTACACGGATTATAAATATGTTAATTTATTTCATTAGCTCGCTTAAACTCATGTAGTCCGGGAACCAGCGAATGTAGCCCGTCGAATCAGTTGCCTTGAAAGTACTTATAGAAGAGGCAGAGACAGGCCACGGCTGGTAACCCTTTCGTGTTGAGTTTGAGGCCCTGTTGGAAGATAAATAGAAGTATAACAATGCTATCACTATTGATCACTCCAAATACCTTCGTAATCACTATTAAACTCATTCAACTCTTTCCGAATCCTCAGCGCTGTCTTCAACTTGAGATCCAAGCACTCTGAAATCTTCGTATTGGAGCTTCCGGTGCTAATGTCAAGCTATACAACATGCCGTTTCCAAAATTTTGGGCGGGATGAATTGCGTCATGGTGCTCTTTTTCCCAAAGACGGTACCTAAATAACCCGACTATACTGTCCAGTCAAAAAAAAAAAAATCAAAAATAAACAATGCGCATGCGCGAAATTCAAAAAAATAAAATGGCGATAATTTATCCAATGCACCCTGTATAAGTGGACAACGAGGATAACAACGAGCGGCGACAATCTGTTTCATGCTTGAATACAATCTTTAAGCCTGAATATTGCGTTCAAGCATCACACAGACTGTCGTCTCCCTCAGTATCCACGTTTATATTTACATACGCTCTATTTCTGATACTGAGCATTTTTATACATAAATATATCATAACTTAAATATATATATACATTATTCCCCACCCACAAAATCTTACAATGAAAAAGATTTTTCTGACTTTAAATAACCCGCAAAAGATCGATAAACCGTAAAAACAAACCAACCAATACATATATATATATAATGAACGACTACTAATTTCTGAGTACTCCCTCATATATATATATATATATATATATATATATATATATATATATATATATATATATATATATATATATATATATATATATATACAGTGGGTAGCAAAAGTATTTAACACATTGGTTTTTCTTACATATCTCAAAAAATAACAGATCAATTTCAACAAAACTTATAGGAAATATTTAAACGAACATTGTCGATCAAAACATAGAAGAGAAATTTAAAACCACTGTTTTGAGAAACATTTATTAACAATAAATAAAATAACCCATATGCAAAAGTATTTAACACCAATGCAAATATTATGCGAGAAGAGACGTGTCGTCATGATTCCTACCCATATTGATATGATGTGATATGTCAGCCAATGATAGCACTGCATGACACTCAACTGGCTATTAGATAACAGCTCTGAAACACTGCAGCTATTCTGTTGCCACTACTGCAAGAAAATGGTGAAAACAAAAGAATTGTCGAACGACATGCGCAAGAAGATCATAAAGAATCACAAAGATTGTAAGGGATATAGAAAAAGTCGCTCAATATTTGAATTTGCTTGTGATTACAGTTGGTGTTGCTGTTTGAAAATGGAAAAAATTCGATACTATTGAAAACATTCAAAGGAGTGGTCGTCCCTGTATCTTAAATGAGGCTAATGAGCGATACATTTCCCGTACTGTGAAGAAAAATCCATTTTCTACTCGTCAAGACATTCAGGATGATTTGAAAAATTCCGGAATTGAAGTTAGCAAAGATACAATTAAAACATCACTGAATCGTGCAGGTCTCACTTCAAGATCACCGAGAAAGACTCCATTACTGAAACGCCGACATGTACAAGCCCGTTTGAATTTTGTAAAGAAATATGAAATTAAATCTAATGATTTCTGGGAGAAAGTAATTTGGTCAGACGAAATGAAAATTGAGCTTTACGGACGAAACATGCGCACTCATGTATGGAGGAAAAAAGGAGCGGAATACGAGCCAGCAAATACCATTCCTACAGTCAAACATGGGGGTGGAAATATTATTATGTGGGGTTGTTTTTCTTCAAATGGAGTAGGAAAAATGAAAATCATCGAAGGAACAATGAATACTGCAAAATACACTCAAATTTTGTCAACTCAACTCTTGAACAGTGCCACATCTTTGGGACATGGTCGTGATTTTGTATTTCAGCATGACAATGACCTGAAGCATACTGCTAAAACAACTAAGAATTGGTTTAATAATAATGACATTAATGTCCTGGAATGGCCAAGCCAGTCACCGGATTTAAATCCAATCGAAAATTTGTGGAAACTATTGAAGTTACGAGTTCATAAAAGAAATCCATCGAATTTAAACAAATTGAAGAAAATTTGTGAAGAAGAATGAGTCAAAATACCAACAAGTACCTGCAAGAAACTAGTTGAAGACTACGGGAAACGACTGGAGGCTGTGAAGCAGAACAGAGGATAGTGTACTAAATATTAGTAAAGTGTGTTAAATAATTTTGCATATGGGTTATTTTATTTATTGTTAATAAATGTTTCTCAAAACAGTGGTTTTAAATTTTCCTTCTATGTTTTGATCGACAATGTTCGTTTAAATATTTCCTATAAGTTTCGTTGAAATTGATCTGTTATTTTTTGAGATATGTAAGAAAAACCAATGTTTTTTTAAACAGTATTAATTACATTTACCGACCTGAATGTTCGAGAAATTTCGTATAAAATATGCGTTCTTTGACAGGAATAGAACTAGTAATCCTAATGGGAACCGTCATTTGATCTGATGTGCCGTTAACCATTCAGCCACAGAGAAGCGACTAGTTAGCAAATTCCGAATTACTGTTTATAAAATACACAGCTTCGACGATTTTGCTTGATCGATCATTTCTGCTGATGAAACGTATCTTAACGTCTTATGTTCAACAATTATTTAATATATTTTCTGTTTATACGTTACTTTTTATAGATATAATTTATTTAAGTAGATTCTTGGTTTTTTTTCTTTTGTTTTTCTTTTTTAATTTTACATTAATTACATTTATCGACCAGTATGTTCGAGAAATTTCGTAGAAAATATGTGCTCTCCGACAGGAATCGAACGTGTAACTCTTATTGGAAAACGTCATTTGATTTGATGTGCTGTTAACTATTCAGCCACAGAGGTTACCAGCATGTTATATATATATATATATATATATATATATATATATATATATATATATATATATATATATATATATATATATATATATATATATATATTATTTTTATAAAAAAAAATTATAACATAAGTATGTTATAAAATCGCTATATATATACTAGCAGCATGGCCCGGCGTTGCCCGAGCTTGATTCAAAAATCGTACGACTCATACAGCAATCGCTATCACTTGACTTAAAATATTTTTGCCCTTCCTTGCATTTAAAGGAGTGTCCTATGCCGTGCTGATGTTGCTACATGCCTTACTTCTTGCCTATCTCACACTGCGAATTTTTTCTAAGCTCTATACTAAACATTAAATCTTTTACGAAAAAAAGAACTAAACAAAATGAACACAAAACGATCAGCTTTAAAAAAGGACTCGTAACTGGAAAAACCGAATGAAAAATGAATGTTAACAACAAATACTTTTTCACACCCAACCCAGTTCTGCGGAATCAGAATCAACGCTGAGTTTAAGCAAGCGAATGTGCCAATTGGAGTAAAGTGCCATGCAGATTTAAATTTTTCTCACTTGTGACGAATGCAGCTATCGATTTTTTTTTCATGCTAGTTAACATTCGTGTCAGTCAGCTGTTGGCTCTCACGGTGGCCAATAGAATCTTCCTGCCTATTCGTGGCAGCCAGCTATTGGCTCTCACTCTGGCCAGTAGAAAATGGCTCTCACTCTGGCCAGTAGAAAATGGCCGCAAACTACATGAAAACTGCCGTAGAAGCATGAAAAAATCGATTATTTCCACTATCGACGGGAGTTGGGAAATGCAAAGTCGGTCTTGGCCTTCCCACTAATTTCGAGCATGTGCATGTAAATTTTGGTGCAAATCCGTCGAAAGTTGCGGCTGTGCATTCGTTACACACACACACACACACACACACACACACACACACACACATCCTGCCTTTTATTTATAGATAGAGATAAACTAATAATAACTAATAAAATAAGCTGCATAAAACCATTACTAAATTCAACCAACAATGTCTGTCTATGTAATTGTTTTAATTGCATTTTCCAATTTTCAATTAATGTTGTGTATCAGGATTCAAAATTGTGGATAAATGTCAGATATTTCTGCTTTCTTCCTTTTTGTTCAACTATTTTCGTCCATCTCAGCCATTATTAAAAAGAGGGTGTTGTCAATATGTTAGAAAAGATGTTCTTGGCTTCATACCTGCGGATTTTTTTTAGATGTCTGGAACTGGCATTGGAACCAATTCAAACTGACGTCATATGTAACGGTTAAACGAAAAAGCATGTATCGAATATTTATACAAGTTGTTTTTTTTATGTGCACATTAATTATTTTTGTTTTCATATTAAATAGTTTACACACACTTCAATATATTATATCATGTTTATGGATGCGCATATATGCCCAGTCCCACACTGTTCACATATGTTTATTTTTGTGTGAGCTCACGTGAGTGACCGTATGTGTGTGTATATCTGCTTACGTCAATGAGTGTACGTGCGTGTATGTATGTTTGCGTAAGTATGTGTGGCATTCCCACGACAATTTTTCCTCCCACTTCCATAAAAACAACGATATACGCAACCATATATAAATACAAAATTTAAAAAAATTAATCAGTTTGTCTGACGATCGCAAAAGCATGAAACCAAGGGTCACAACCTCACATCAATCTAACTAAATATGTTAGGTCTATCATTGATATTGAGCGCTTTCCAATAAGTACCGCGTATATATAATATATAAATAATATATAGAAAAAAATTGCATATATATATATAGATAGATAGATAGATAGATAGATAGATAGATAGATAGATAGATATTTTACATATATATGAAGAAATATACTTTTTAGGTGTGCTATATTTATGGGATAAATTGGTCAATATCAGAGATAGATCGTATGTAAATATAAAAGTGAACATTGAAGTCAACACGTAGAGGCGACAAGCTGTTTCATGCTAGGCGCAATCGTGGCTTGACGATTGCGTCTAGCAGGAAACAGTCTGTCGCCTCGGAGTGTTGACTTCAATGTATTCACTTATATATATATATATATATATATATATATATATATATATATATATATAGGTAAATATGTGTTGGTAATCCGTAAGGATAATTTCAGGGAGGATATGATCCAGAGAGCTCAATATAAAAACAGAGCAATATTAATTATATTAAGAAACAGACAACTTTAAGGGTTCATGGTGATTATAATTTATTTCCTTAGAATCGAAATTCGATCCTAATTCCTACGATCAACATTTTCATACAAATAATTGAGTGACAAATATTCCCAGTATAAGAAGAATTCAGTGTTATTATTTTTAATTTATGCACACATGTGCAAATGAGGAGGCAGTTTTAAATTGGTGGCAGGAGGTGTTGTTGGCAGGGGTGGGGGTCGAAGGCAGGATGTGTGTGTGTGTGTGTGTGTGTGTGTGTGTGTGTGTGTGTGTGTGTGTGTAACGAATGCACGGCCGCAATTTTCGACGGATTTGCACCAAAATTTACATGCACATGCTCCAAGCGAGAAGGTCAAGACCGACTTTGCATTTCCCAACTCCCATCGATATTGGAAATAATCGATTTTTCATGCTTCTACGGCAGTTTTCAGGTAGTTTGCGGCCATTTTCTACTGGCCAGAGTGAGAGCCAATAGCTGGCTGCCACGAATAGGCAGGAAGATTCTATTGGCCAGCGTTTGAGCCAACAGCTGACTGACACGAATGTTAACTAGCATGCTAGCATGAAAAAAAACATCGATAGCTGCATTCGTCACAAGTGGGAAAAATTTAAATCTGCATGGCACTTTACTCCAATTGGCTCATTCGCTTACTTAAACTCAGCGTTGATTCTGATTCCGCAGAACTGGGTTGGGTGTGAAAAAGTGTTTGTTGTTAACATTCTTTTTTCATTCAGTTTTTTCAGTTACGAGTCCTTTTTTAAAGCTGATCGTTTTGTGTTCATTTTGTTTAGTTCTTTTTTCGTAACAGATTTAATGTTTAGTATAGAGCTTAGAAAAAATTCGCAGTGTGAGATAGGCAAGAAGTAAGGCATGTAGCAACATCAGCACGGCATAGGGCACTCCTTTAAAGGCAAGGAAGGGCAAAAATATTTTAAGTCAAGTGATAGCGATTGCTGTATGAGTCGTACGATTTTTGAATCAAGCATAGGCAACGCCGGGCCATGCTGCTAGTATATATTTATATTTATATTTTATATATATATATATATATTTATATATATATATATATATATATATATATATATATATATTGGTTGACCCTGCACTTCTTTTAAAACCACTTAAAATGATATATTTTTATTATTTTTTAAGTAAAAGATAACATTTCAATCACTAGAGTGTCAGTCAGTCAGTTATGTACCATGTGTGAAACACGCTTAGGCGATCGTGTGTCTTTCGATACATGTCTGACGAGGCAGATTTTTTCCCGCAGTAGGTTGCCATTTCTTTCTGTGGTAGACTAGTTGCCATCCAAGGCTATAGAACCCAGTCTGTCCTGCTATTTACCCATAGCTGGTGGGAGAAGAGGATTCATATATTTCCCAAGGTATTAGCACGTAAGTTAATGTAATGGATTCGACTTTTAATTCAAACTCGAATACTAGAGTGAATTTCCTTTTATTTTAACAAAAAATAAGCACGTAACTATAATGAATTATCATGCAACAACATCTGACTTTGTTTTCATCAATAAATCCACCGTCTGCTTTAATTACTGCTTTACAAATTCTTGGCATTCTTACCAACAATTTTTGGAAAAGAGTAGATGGCAGATCTTCCCAAGCATTCTTCAAGCTCCGAAAAAGCTCACTCTCACTCTTTGTGTATTCTCTTATCCAATTCACCCCATACTAATTCAATGGGAGAGATGCCAGTCGGTTTAGCCAGCCAAGTCATAATCTCCAAAATTGTGTTATTTTTGTTTGACTCGGGATAATTTTGATATAATTTAGAAGAGTATTTGGGATTGTTGTCTTACTGAAAGGTTAATTGTTTTTCCAATTATGTCTAAAACAGATGTTATAGCATGTCTTAGCAAAAACGAATGATGTTGTTTTTTCATGATACTCTTGACCTGAATCAAAGCACAATCCTTTTTGTTAATCTCAAGAAAGTTTACCAAGGGGTTAATGATGAAAACAAAATATCACGTTTCTCAAAGAAAATATTCATAATTTTACAAAATGTTTTGTGGACAGACGAATCTAAATTTGAACTTTTTGGTAATAAAAGAAACCTAGAGAAATACTGAAAAATAAAAGCAGATAACACGGTAGGTACTGATATTTTCTCTTTTACCTTAAAATATCCCAAAATATCTCATTTTAAGGTGTTATTTAAAGAAATGCACAGTAACCCGAAACCTTTTACATGTCGTAAGTATATACAGTTGCGCCCAAAATGTTCAGAACGGCATTGTTTTCGTCAGAAAAGTTGGTATAGGTTTTTTATCAAAGCCGCCATGGGTTTTGTAGTAAATCACTAAATCATCCATAACTTTTGTATTATCCTCTCAAATTACATCAAATTCTCAGACAATAATAATTAATATTGTATTTATTGTCTGTAAAAATTATAGAATATAAAACAACTTTGATAAAAACTTATACCTAATTTTCTGACGAAAACAATGCCGTTCTGAACATTTTAGCAGCAACTATATATATATATATATATATATATATATATATATATATAAATCAGGAGGTCAGTTGAATCCGCCACCTTGGTTTCAACCTTACGGTATCCTCAGGCGATTTTTATCAAATGACTCCTTAACGCTTTTTTATTTTTTAAAAGAACTAAAGAACGCTACATTATTATTTCCAAAAATAAATAACAAACGTACGCTGCTGGGTGTAATAGAAAGGGTGGAGGAGGATGTGAAGAAGAAGAAGAACAACAACAACAGCAGCAACAACAACAGCAACAACAACAACAAGTAGGAAGAGAGGAAAAGTAAGGTGTATTGTAAATATATTGGTGTGGAATTAAATACATTTTTTTATCAAGCCTCATTTGCACTTAAGAAAGATTTTCTAATATGTAAGCAAGGACTTAAAGCTGTACATGTTATTTTTACCTTTGTTTTTTCACACGTGTATTGATCACTTTTTGATACTCCTGTTTCCTAGTCTGATTCAACTCTTAACCTTTATATATATATATATATATATATATATATATATATATATATATATAATTTAGAGTTGTATTTCTGTTATTTTAAATCGCCTGACGATTGTGTCACCACAAATTATGAAACATAGTGAAATCTAAGTAACTTTTATATATTGTATACTGTGGCCTATATTTTTTTATATCTTACACTGAAATTTGTTTATTTTTCATTAGTGTATATCTACTTTTGTACCTAATCTGAGTTTCGTGGATATACGATTAGCTCGTCAAGGGTTTTGATAGTAAAATTGATTTTATTTACAGGAAAAAAAATTTTCTTTTTACTTCCTCCATTGTACATCCTTTTTAAGTTATAATTTAAGAAATCTTTTTTTCAATAACCGAAATTATCGCAACCATATACAACAGGAATATTTCACCACATTTCATGGATATTTGACCATATTTCATGGAGATAATCTCCAGGTTAATTGTTTCTTCTTGTTTTCTTTTGTTTTGTTTTTTTCAGTTCGTCACTGAAATTTTCATTGATTTTTTGTTGTTTTGTTTTGATTTTTTTTTCACGTGTCAGAAACTGTGGACAAGGAAACAAAGAGACAGAAAAGAAAATCCAGTCTTTATTATTATGTTTGTTTATGGGACAAATTACTGCAATATTCTATATTTTGCTGCATTTATTTCATGTTATTATTATAGTTATTCCATATTATTATCCTTATTATTATTATTATTATTCTATTTTATTATGATGATTGTGATTTTTGCATATTATTATTATTAGTAGTAGTAGTAGTAGTAGTAGTAAGTGACCCAGAGATCATCACGCCAAAAAGTGAAGCTGAGGTAGACATATACTAAGCCCAATATAGCTATCATGGCGTTAAATCTGTAAAGGGTACACCAAGCATATCATTATTATCATCATCATTTTTGTATATTATGTTTCCTACTTTTTATCTTGTAGAGTCGGGTCCGAACTATGGTCCTTAGGCCCTATAGGAGAATTGCCATTTAATTGATAGCCCTTTTTCATAGTATATGAGATGTTCTTAGTAGGGCGATTTTCTGGGCAACTTGTATGTTGATTGTACCTGGACACTCTTAGTAAAATTGTCCATTCTTTTTCTCACGAGGCCCAGTGCTCCGATTATTATTGGTACAGTCTCAGTTTTCATTCCCCACTTCCTGCTAATCTCGATCTCCAGGTTCTCGTCTTTGGTCAATTTATCAATAATTTTCATAGAAGTGTTTCTCTCGAGTGGTACTGCTCTGTCAATAAGCATACACTTCCTGAATTTCTTGTCTTTTATGATAATATCAGTTCTGTTGGCTGTCAGTTTGAATTAGCACGTCCCTGAGGATAGTTACATCGTTATTTTGGAGTAACCGTGTCTGGTTGGTGTGCTCATACCATCTCTCAGTGGTTTTGATTTTGTGAACAACTTTCTTTTAAAAACAGTCCCTTACCGGGAGTTTACCAGATACCGGGGATAATATGACGTAGTAATTATACAGGGAGGAGTCTGAAAAGGCCATAGGTTGACTAAGAAGGACTAGTTCATATCACAACTATGAAATCTTGCATACATTAATTTCAACCTTTCTTAGGAATAACTGTATTGTCTCTTTCCTGTTAAACTGACATCTGTCTGCCCAACTGTTCAAAGCAGGCAATTCATCCTGTTGGTCAAATCATGTCATCAACAGCTGATATGATATCATCATCACTGCGATACTAGTTCCCAGCGAAGTGTTTTTCATGTTGGGGAACAGATGATAGTCAAATCAGGAGAATAGGGAGGTTGACCAACTCTCTCTCTCTCTCTCTCTCTCTCTCTCTCTCTCATATGTTGGGGAACAGTTGATAATCAAATCAGGAGAATAGGGAGGTTAATCAACTCTCTCCCTCTCTCTCCCTTTCTCTCTCTCTCTATCATGTTGGGGAACAGATGATAATCAAATCAGGAGAATAGGGAGGTTGATTAACTCTCTCTCTCTCTCTCTCTCTCACGTTGGGGAACAGATGATAATCAAATCAGGAGAATAGGGAGGTTGATCAACTCTCTCTCTCTCTCTCTCTCTCTCTCTCTCTCTCTCTCTCTCTCTCTCATTATTTTTGATTAACCTCATTACGATCATAATACCAACAAAATGACGCTGGGGTGCAAATACACAAAGCCCCATATAGCCATCATAACACCTAATCTGATGATGTTATACTACGCACATATATCACAGCCAAATTATTATCATTATTATTATTGTTATTTCAGGTGAGCCGAATATGACAGAAGGGGAAGTGGTTGATCCGAACAAACTTTCCGAGATTGTAAACAAGGTATCATTTTTATACGTCTACTTTGTATTTATTTTCGTTATTTTTTTCTTTTCCTTTGTATTCTATTTGCATTATACACACGCGCGTATATTATATATATATATATATATATATATATATATATATATATATATAGGGCAAAGTTTTGGTGGTGTCACCATTTCTATTTAATAATTAGGAAACTGCATAGCGTCTTTAGCTTAATCAACTACCACTATGCAAGGATACTGAAATTCTATAACTGTTGTGTACAAGGAAGGGTTGCTGAATAAGGAATAACCAAAACGGACTTTGGAAATGAAATGGTAATCTTTATAACACCAACAAAATACAATACCCGCCTGCTACATGAATAGGTAAACCACTAGTGGTGGACTACTAAAACCCATATTACCCGCACTTACAATAGTGCCCAACGTATTTATGAGGATTGAGAAATAACCATTAATGTTCATAGGTACGGTATCTAACAATAATCCATTAGTGCATGTCGTTCTTTTTTTTTTTCAGAGAAAGTGTAAAATTAGCAAGCTCTAAGATTGGCATTAAAGAGCAAGATAGATATGCAGTAATGGGTTTTAGTTATCATTATTGAATATATAAAACACTTCAGGAAGAGAAAGCCCCTTTGATCAGAAGTAAGTAAATAATTTTTGAAAAAGGCATACAACCTACAATTTTTTAAGCGATTGTTCGAAATCAAGAGAGCACTTCATAGTATATATATATATATATATATATATATATATATATATATATATATATATATATTATAAGTCAACTGATTTAAAATATGGTTTCTTCGCTACACAGGAATTACCAGGTTTCAAAAACCGAAGCTAAAAACTTCAAATTTAATTATATAATTAAATTAAAAGCATTAGTTCTGTTTCATCTTCAAGCGAATTTTGGAATAACTTATTTTTAAATTTACTGAGTTTTAAACGCACATACAATTCATAATTTTTATTTTCCAAGGAAACAGAGAAATCCAATGATTTAGACAGGGACAGTAGCGTGTTCATTTTTATTAACTATTGTTGTATCAATTATGAGTTACGTTCGAAAAAGAGGTTAAGTCTAGGTAGGGTAAGGGTGCATTTTTCAACGAATTGTGACATCCGTTCAACACATGTCGTCTGTTTTTTGTTGTTTTTTTTATCAACGACAAAAAGTTTTTCGGAATTTTTTCCGTTAAATTGGTACTTAAATTCTTAAAAATTCTTTCTAAAAGGGTATTTGGGTTAGAATACTTTATATTGAACTACAATTTTAAAATATTATTTTTACTCCTACTTACAAATAGACTATATTTCTTTTTTTATTATTACATATCAAATATAACTATGTATATTACGAGCTCCCAATTTTTTTTATTTTTATTTTATTTTCAAATATTATTTAAGGAAATTTTTTGACAATTTCGGCAAAAAAAATAGCTATTTCATTTCTTTGGTTTAGTAATTTTTTTATTTTTTATAAACTTAGTAATATATAGTTTCTAATGTATGCGCAAAGGACATGGGTCATTTAATGACCTACATATTCTAGCTTTTCTTATTAATTTCCATTTTACTGTAGGTGTTTTATTAATTTCTTTTAACTGCCAGAAATATTTTGCTAGGGACGTCTGATTTCGGTATTTATTTATCCTAAATGAAGTTTGATGCTGATTGAACCTCTTTTTGAACTCATGGCTTGTTCAACCTATATAGATTTTTATGTTTTCGGGATTCTCAATAGATGAGATATTGCATTGGTATACTAATGATTCCGTGCGACATTTATTTTGTAGAGGACAGTTATGAGGATTTCTACAGTTGCATAATTTTTGTTTATTTTCATCTCTTTTTATTTTCATATTGTCTAAACGTCTTTGGTTTTGGTCTAAGTGTTTATACAAGATTTGCATTATGTTTCTTAATAATTTTCTCTAAGTTTTCAGTACAGCTGTAACTTAATTTTAGTGTATTTTTATTGAAAATAATACTTAGTTTACTATCTTTAGGAAAGTGCTTAACTATTAATGCAAGGAAATTTTGTCTAAATTTGTTCTTTACAATTTGGTTGTATAGGGGTGTATACCAAATTATTTTCTACTTCTGTCTTTTCTACGCTTTCCACTTTCCTTTTTTATATAAGTTAGTTTTGGGCTTTTATAGCCACTATCTTTTAGAGATTTATTATAGAAATTAATATGTTCATAGAAAATCTTCTCATTTGCTGAATTTGTACTTATTCTTTTTTCGATAGATAAAGGTATATGTTTAATTATAGATGGAGGATGATTTGATTTAGGGTGTATATATAAAGGATTCGTATTGGGTTTTTTATAAGGTATGTATACCTTTTTCATTAAATCTAATGTTATATCAACGAAGTTAACTTTTTTAATTTAATAATAAGTTAACATTTTTAATATATATATATATATATATATATATATATATATATATATATATATATATATATATATATTGTTATAATGTTCGTATAAGTTCTTAGTTCTGGTTAATAATATTCCTAGGAAAATACTGGAGCAAAAATTGTTTAATCACATGTATTAAAAAATACTATAATAGGTAAAACTGTTGTTAGTTAGGCAATGCGTGTGACACACTTTGTGACTCATACGCAGCGGCTCACACCTTGCGATTCCTTTTCCTATGAGCCGACGTTCATCTCATCGTGAATGAAAGAGTCTATGTTCAACAATATCTATCTTTATTTCTGAGATGAGGTATTATGTACACTATTTACATTATTCAGACTATTGTCTTCATCTTTGTTGCCATATTTATCACAACGTTTCGGCCGTTGTATACTCCAGCCTTCTTCAGGTGGTTGGAATGTCGAACTGAACCCTAAATTTCGTTCGCTAGGGTAGACTGTTCTAGTTCCACGTGCCATGTCTGATGGATGTCAGTTATCAGTTATCTCCTGTTAACTGCAATATGAGCACTTTAAAAAATTGTTGCTGAAGGCATTAAGTTTATAAGCCCCAGAAATTCATGCATCAATCGCATTTGTATCAATACAATCAGAAATTTTATATCCTAATTATTCCACTAAGACGTTTACAAGACGCAGGTTGTACAGATGATATAAAGGAAAATTTTTGACTGAATTTTAATGGTAACTGTATTGTTGTGCTCAATTGTAATAATTGCTTGATTTTTATTTTATTTTCTTACCTTTGGATATAATAAAGGTTTTACAGGCTCATGTTCTTTTTTTCTGTTATTTTTCGTTTAATTGTAATCATGGCTTCTTTAACAAAAATAATACCTCATAAATATAGCCTAGGCTGTACTATTTATTAATAATTTTACTAATTTTACTAACTACTATATTTTCTTGATTTGCCCTGCTGAAATTGGGGTGCGTCTTATACATTCGTTCGCTGTCAAATGTGCTAATTGCTATCTCCCTCACCTATACACACAAATGGCCTTCTAACGTAACCCTCTACCTTGAGTGGCCTCCGGGCCTTGTAAAGAGAGACTACCATTTTTTAAAAAAAGAAAAAAACGGACGACACCGAAATCTGATGGCGCATTGGCATAACGAATGGCATAGATGACAGACTATTATGAATTCAAAACAGCGAAAGTAACAGGAAATTACTCCCCTATCTTTCTCAAGAAGACGTAGCCATTCACAGATAATAAAGAATGTTGTATCTGTAGAGAGTCATGATTGTCTAGGCCCTGAATGGACATGGCAAAAAAGGAAAATTTGCGTTAATAATCAAATAGTACTCTATTTTTTTAGAATTTAGAATGAACTACCAATCATGTCTCTTTTTGTACACTTGCCTTCTAACGTAACGCTCTACCTTGAGTGGCCCCCGGGCCTTGTAAAGAGTCACTCTCAATTTAAAAAAAATAACAACACCGAAATCTGATGGCGCATTGGCATAACGAATGGCATAAATGACAGATTATTATGAATTCAAAACAGCGAAAGTAACACGAAATTACTCCCCTATCTTTTTCAAGAAAACGTAGCCATTCACAGATAATAAAGAAAGTGGTATCTGTAGAGAGGCATGATCATCTAGGCCCTGAATGGACATGGGCAAAAAAGGAAAATTCGTGTTTATAATCAAATTGTACTCTATTTTTTTTAAATTTAGAATGAACTACCAATCATGTCTCTTTTTGTACACTTGCTGCATTCGTTTGTTATGATATTTTGACTCATCTATCTCGCTGCATATTTAGTATTTTTTTTTGTTTTTCCGTGTCCTATCTATCTGGGATTTTATATAATTGCCTCTTATAGCGTTCTTCTGTGTCACCATTATCAACAATTCAATATCAGCTCTTTGGCTGTTACCTTCGAAACAGTGTTTATACGGTTTCATATGCAATGCCTTCAATTTGTTTTCTAAAATTTGCTTCTAGTTGTGTGACTATTTTTTATCCTTATTTTCGGATTTTATGGTTACCTGCTAGTCCTGTTATAGTTTATTTATGTTGATTTGCTTTTCAGAAAATCATTTGCTAAGTCTTTTTCCTAAGACCTCGGGTAATGAATGTTTTTCTTAGGAAGTTATTGAAAGAGCTTTTCTAAGTATGCGGTCTGTGTTCATTAACTAAATCTTTTTATATTTCCGATAAAGATAGATTCCTCGTATGTTTTTAAAGCGTTTACCAGTATTCTTCCAAATCATTCCTAGCGATTTTTACAACTGCTGAAATAATGGTTGTGTTTAAATGCCGTATTACTGTCAATTTTTATTTCCAGACACTCATATAGGGACAATTTTATCAAATTAATTCGCTGAAATGCAGGCGATATGTAAATGTATATTAGAACTAAAACTGAGTGGGGATAAACTTTTCTTAAAGCCACAAAGGATAGGAAGTTGTGGAGAACTATGCTCGCCTAGATCCTAAAAAGCAAGTGAGAAACAACGAGCAACCTCCCAACGAGATTGTGTTGCTGAATGGCAGAACAGGTAACGGAAGAAATAAAAACGTAACTGACGGTTACAAGAGATAGGAAACTGTGAAGAGCCGTGATCAGTCACGCCTTGAAGAGACAAAGGGGAACAACTTGTGTAAATGAATGCTATAACAGGAACTGGAAAGAATAGAAAGGCGACAAACGTAAGGATACAAAGGTTAGGAAGTTGTGGAGAGCTATGATCACCCACATCCTAAAGAGAGAAAGGGAAAAAGAGAGTAACCTCCTAAATGTGTTTGTGTAGACGGGTGGATGGACAGGTACTGGAAGACATAGTAAAGAGACAGGAGCAAAGCTACAAAAGATAAGAAATAGTGGAGAGCCATGATCGCCCACGTATTTAAGAGACAAAGAGAAATTTTGATTAACCTCCTAACTAGTTTGTGCAAATAGATGCCAGAACAGGGACTGGAAGGAAAAGAAGGGATACAAACGTAAAGATACGAAGGTTAGGAAGTTGTGGAGAGCTATGATCACTCACGTTCTAAAGAAACAGAGGAAAACAGCGAGTAACCGCCTAACGGACTTCTGTAGATGGATGGCAGAGATAGTAAAGTGACAGACACAGAACTACAAAAGATAGGAAATCGTGGAGAGTAGTAATTGCCTATGTCTTGAAGAGACATAGCGAAACTGTAAATAACCTCCCAACGAACTTCTGTAAATGAATTTCCTGAACAAGTACTAGAAAGATTAGGAAAGAAACAAACGTAAAGATATGAACGTTAGGAGGTTGTGGAGAACTATGATCGCCTACGTCTTAAAGGGAACGCGAGAAAACTACCCAAAGAGCTTGGGTAAATGAATGTCAGAACAGAGACTAGGGAGGAGAGTAAGCCGATTAATATTACTGAGAGCTACAAAGGATTGGAAGTTGTGAAGAGTCATGATCGCCTAAGTCCCCTATGAGAGAGAAGGAAACTGCGCGTAACCTGCATAACAAGCTTATGTAAATGTTTGAGATAAGAGAGACTGGGTGGGATAGTAAAGTGACAGATATAGACTTACAAATGATAGGAAGGTTGCGGAGATTTTAATGAGTTAAATAAAAGGAACAATCAAATGGCGGATGAACATCCTTGTACGATGAACGGGCATCTAGCACAGTGGTTCAGATGCCTTTGTATCCAGTCAGCGGTGTGATAACACAGAATCACTGCACAGAGGGCTGCTTAGGCTGAAGTCAGCAGCCAGAGCGAAGGGATCCCTACAAGGAATCAACTGCCACGGATCTAGGACCAAGGCGATAATTCAAGATGGAGAACATCGGCTGTAGTCTGACCTTGAGAGAGATAGGCTCCGGCAGATCTGCTTACCCAAGAAAAAGATAAACTTGAATAGACATTTCTAAATCTACCATTCCTCCGTGCATTGAAAACTGTTGCTATATCTGATCTTGTGGCCCTGCTGTACATCACGATTCTTGACAAAATCCGAAGGGTCTGTAATGTAATCAATCCTGACCTGGCATCTCGACTTATACATTCGTGTGTCTTATATGCTGTCAAATATGCTAATTGCTATCTCCCTCACCTATACACACAAATGGCCTTCTAACGTAACCCTCTACCTTGAGTGGCCTCCGGGCCTTGTAAAGAGTGACTCCCACTTTAAAAAAAAAAAAACGGACGACACCGAAATCTGATGGCGCATTGGCATAACGAATGGCATAGATGACAGACTATTATGAATTCAAAACAGCGAAAGTAACACGAAATTACTCCCCTATCTTACTCA
>CAHIKZ030000302.1:4257500-4262500 GCA_903632075.3 Acanthosepion pharaonis
TTTAGATTGTAGTGCTCACGGAATCAATCATGCTGGAATTTCTCAAGAAAATTCTCCTTATAAATCAGAGCCTTTTTCGGGATCGTTCTTCTTAGAAATGGAAGACAGGGGAAATGTGGGTGATAAGAATTATGAAAGTTGTAAATGTTTGAACTGGTGAAACTAAAGAATGGAGCTCCTGTGAACACTTGTTATGCATATAGAGATAGAGTAGTGATATGTTTGCAGTGTTGCGATTAAGGGGAAAGAGGCTGCAGAGTCGAAGATAAATCACCCACTAAAAGACGGCGTAAACGATGTTCGATCTCTATCAAGGCTAAAACTGACAAGTATTAATTGATATGTAATATATCCTAAGCATGGAAAAAGAAACTAGAATATTCTATCCCCGTGAATTAAATGAAGTGCTTGAATAAAGATTCCGATAAGGCTACAGGGAACGTTGAGAGAAAAAACTGAGATAAGCATCTTGGTCCGAACAGTAAGGCATATAATAAGGAATTCCATTATTAATTTGTTTTTTGGGGGTTTTTTTGTTAATCTTTTCTTCATCTTATGGTTGATGTTTATCCCAACTTTCCCGCCGGAAAACTCTCCTAATAAGCAGCAAGTCTGAATTATCCATCGTCCATGGTCACTGAAATGTGTTTTAAATACGTAGGCGGTGCTTTAATCAATCCAATCGCGCTGCTGTAATATTCCGAACGTACACGTACGAATAAGTTTGAAGCAAAAGCAGTAGTGAAGCAAAGAAAATTGGTCAGGACAAAATAAGAAAAAAAAATGATAAGGTTTCCGAAATAGCTATTTTTCTAATACCCACCCACCTGCCTTTAATATCTGTATATATTACCTGTTAAAGTTGCAATCAATCAAGACATTCTTCTGGCGATAACAGGGAATTCAAATTATGAATAGTGGCATTGCACGGAAGGCAGCACTTTAAGTAAAATGCAAGTAAATCATTTCTATGCGCAATGCTGGGATTTGCGGGCAATTCCTCATTCGAAACTCAACAGTAGATTATATATATATATATATTGCATAATAACAGTGAAATTAGCTTAGAAGTGAAAGACGTCCACATAGATAGATAGATAGATAGATAGGAAAAGAATCAGATATATATAAGTACAATAAGATAGATGTTTATGATATATATATATATATATATATATATATATATATATATATATATATATATTGCATAATAACAGTTAAATTAGCTTAGAAGTGAAAGACGTCCACATAGATAGATAGATAGATAGATAGATAGATAGATAGATAGATAGATAGATAGATAGGAAAAGAATCAGATATATATAAGTACAATAAGATAGATGTTTATGATTATATATATATATATATATATATATATATATATATATATATTGCATAATAACAGTTAAATTAGCTTAGAAGTGGAAGACGTTCAGATAGATACGAAAAGAATCAGATATACATAAGTACAATAAGATAGATGTTTATGATATATATATATATATATATATATATATATATATATATTGCATAATAATAACAGTTAAATTAGCTTATAAATGAAAGACGTTTAGATAGATAGATACGAAAAGAATCATATATATATATAAGTACAATAAGATAGATGTGTATGATTAGCCTAAGATAGCTAGATAGATAGATAGATAGATAGATAGATACGAAAAGAATCAGGTAGATATAAGTACAATAAGATAGATGTTTATGATTAGACTTAGATAGATAGATAGATAGATAGATAGATAGATAATAGCTGGTATATTATCCGAGTTTCCGAGTTTGCCTGTCTATTCGGGGTAGCCAATCCCTGTTGCAGACATCTGCTCAGGTATATTTGTTTTGTTTGTTTGTCTTTTTTCAACATGCACAGAACTCACCTGGGGTTCATACTGAAACTATGCTGAGAGGACATCTAGAAGAAGCCACATAATTCAGCGTTATCTACAATCAGTACGCTCAACCCTCGGTCACGATGACTTGTGATATCGTGCTAGCACAAGCAGCGACGCCTCCCAAATAGGTCTGCTTACCCAAATCCCCTCAACTGTTATCAGATACTTTCCATACGTGCCACATTCTGGGATCCACTCACAAGATCGATAATATGAAGACGTCAACTTCCTGACAAATTGACCTTGGTAACTTACGAACCCGGGTATCTTGGACGGAAAACGAACGTTGTAACCACTCAGGCACGTACTCATTTGATAGATAGATAGATAGATAGATAGATAGATAGATAGATAGATAGATAGATAGATAGATAGATCATCATCATCATCTTGCGGCCTCAGCCGAGATTAAACTCACTACACCTCTCCAGTATTCCCTATCTGTCATAGCACCTAAAAGATCTTCCTTAGGGATCAATGTGTCTCGGTTAACTTGCGTGATCGATTGACAGATGATGGGTGCCTCTAGAGTACAAATGATGACACAAGTTCATCTGTGGCACGTGCACAATGCCCGGCGAACTGGACACGTCTCTTACAAACTAAAGTTGATACTCTTGGCAAGTCACCATATATCATTTCTAGAGTTGGGTGGTTTCGCCATGGGAGATTAAGCACTCTTCTTAAAAGACGTGTATAACATCCATCTAAACGACGCTGTTGTTTTGCCGAGAGAGTCCAAGTTTCAGAGCCATAGAATAAGATTGGCTCAATAAGTACGCGGAAAAGTTGGATTTTGAATTGACGAGAAAGATTGGATTTCCAGATCTTATCCATTTTGTTACAAGCAGTCCATGCTATACCTTTTCTAATGTTGAAGTCTTTCTCAGAGATAGATAGATAGATAGATTGATAGATAGATAGATAGATTGGTTTTGTTTAGCGGCATATCAATCTCTATTTAATGCCGAAATCTAAATATTTTATACTTAATTTTATGCTTTCAAATACAGGTGTTTTGTACAGAATTTTATAATATATATTTTTTGATATATATTAGGTTGGTGCAAAAATAATGACGTCATAATGTCGTCAAAAACGACATTATTACGTCATTATTTTTGCAACCAACCTAATATGTAGATAATAAAATGTACTGTTGGCAATTTTGTTATAAAAGTGTATTTTCATATATATATATATATATATATATATATATTTGGGGTTTTTTTTACTGTTAAATTGATTGTCATTTTACTATGAATATGCATTGCTGCTCATTTTATTATAAATATAAACTGTTGATTTTTGTTTAGGGACTCACAATTTTCCCATACCTGGGACCCTAATGTGTGCTACCATTCAGATCAAGGTGGACCTGTGAACAACAGCAAAACCACCAATATCTTGATCAGAGGCCTTGCTGCCGGATGTAGTTTATCGTCTTACAAAAGAAAATAGATGAATAGATTTGTGTTATATGTTTACATGTGGCACTTTGTTCCAAGCCTATCTTCCCGAGAGAAATGTAGCATAATCAATATATGCCCATGCCTCTGTCTATATTTCTGCGATGAGGTATTATGTACATTGTTTACATTATTCGGACTAAAGTCCTCATTTTTGTCACCATATTTATCACAACGTTTCGGCCGTTGTACTTCAGGTGGTTGGAATTTCGAACTGAACCCTTTATTTCGATCACTGAGGTAGACTGTTCTAGTTCCACGTGCCATGTTTTTGATGGATGTCAGTTATCAGTTATCTCCTGCTAATTTCCCTCTGAAAGTTCTCCACTGCCTTAACTGTGTATTGAACTCAGACTCTGTATTTTTCGTAAACCGACATTCACCGGACAGTACCTCTATTTCAACTCCCACCATCCATACAGCGTAAAGAAAGGGATAGTCCGTTGCTTACAACGCCGAGCAAAAGTCATAAGTGGCGACCCAGAGACGTTAGATAAAGAATTGGTCTGTATAAGTAGTACCCTACAACCTAACAACTACCCTGGGTACATAGCAGTAGCCCCCAAAAACTGAAATAGGCGGGTACAAGAGGAGGAAGACAACAATACTCAGAAAACAGTGTGCCTGCCTTATGTGAAGGGGTTATCAGAGAAAATACAAAGGATCTGCGGTCCATATAACATCAGGACAACCTTCAAAAGCTTGACGACACTTCGCAGATATCTCCCCCGAGTAAGACCCCCCACCCCATAGAAAAGAACATGACTAAAGACTGTGTGTACGCTATCCCGTGCAGCTGCGGAAAGGAATATAAAGGAGAGACAGGCCGCCCCCTCAAGGTAAGGCTTCAAGAACACCAGAAAGCTGTAAGAACGAGGGGAAGTAGAAAAATCAGGCATGGCTGACCACATGTGAAGAGAGAAGGCAGATCACCGCCCCCTGTGGGATCATGTTGAGATCATAGACAGGGAACACCATTGGAAAATTCGTAAACTTAAGAAATCAGCACATATGCTAGGCCACAAAAATCTCCTGAGCCAAACAAGCATAGAAATAAATAAAATATGGGAACCAGCAATAAGGTGTGCCAGAGAAAAGCAACGATAACAACAAAAGTTGCAATATGAGCACTGGTAAAAAATGATTGCTGAAGACATTAGGCTTATAATAACCAGAAATTCATACCCAGATGTCCTCAAGGACACATAGCACAGTGGATAAAGGCGTTGGTTAGATCCAGTGACAGGACCCAAAGAGTGTGAGTTCAATAGCCGGTTAAGAGGGAAATTAGCAGGAGATAACTGACATCCATCAAAAACATGGCACGTGGAACTAGAACAGTCTACCCCAGTGAGCGAAATAAAGGGTTCAGTTCGAAATTCTAAACACCTGAAGAAGGCTGGAGCGTACAACGGCCGAAACGTTGTGATAGATATGGCGACAAAGATGAGGACATTAGTTCGAATAATGTCCATGCCTTTTAAACTTTTCGTCAAAGGAATTGGCATACAGTCTTAGTCTTTTGAAGGATAGTTTTTTTGTGGTGAGATGATGCTGAGTGTTTAGAATTCTTGTAGTATATGAATGATTCTTAGCTGATCTTGTCTCCCTGCAGAACTTA
>CAHIKZ030000302.1:4267500-4355000 GCA_903632075.3 Acanthosepion pharaonis
TTTACAAGTTTTGTCTTTTTGTTATTTCCCCCAAAGCTTCTTCTGCTATCCATTTGCTCAAGCCCGTCAAGTATGTCACGCGTTGCCTTCCCTTGTTCCCCTATCCCCTCTATCCGCCTTGTGAGTATCAGATTTTCCAAGCCCTCTTCCTCATTATGTGCCCCAGAAATTTCAACTGCCTCTTCCTGATGTTAAGTATAAATTTCTTTTTTGTTTCCATTGTCCCCAAAACGTCGTCGTTGCTCAAATCTTCGGCCCATGGTATCCTCAGCATCTTTCTGTAGAACCGTATTTCTAATACTTCAAGTGTTTTCTTCATCTTTGAGGAGATTGTCCAACATTCGCTGTCATACAGAATGACAGATATCACGTAACATTTCAGTACTCGAAATTTTCCGTCTCTTACTCTTCCAATAAATAGCATTGTTTACACTGATATACAGGGTGTCTTATATTTTTAATTTCGCGCATGCGCGTTGTTTATTTTTGATTTTGTCAACTGCACAGGATAGTATGGTCAACTGGCTACCGTCTGTGAGAAAAAGCGTACCATGACGCAATTCACTCCGACAGAAATTTGGAAACAGCCTGCTGTACTGCTTGGCATTCGCACCGGAGCTCCAATACAAACATTTCAGATTGTTTGGGTGTCAATCTGAGGACAGAGCAGAGGATTCAGAAAGATTTGTATGAGTCTAATGATGATTACGAATGTAAGACAGCTCGGAAAACTCACTCTGATCGTTCTTATAGGAAAGGAACGCCCGAATATTTTGGTGAGGGTCTCATACTCAACACCGAGGCCAACATCAAGTGCCTTGAGGAGGTAGTACTGCTGAGTCAAGAGGGTGGCTGCTGGATAAACCTATGTCTGGCAACGAGACTTTACACCCTTACATCTGGTCACCTAACACCCCAAACTGCGACAGCCTTGATTTTTGTGTGGGGCGCAGTTGAGCAAGAGATCAATAAAACTCTTTGTATCACCACAGATAAACTGAGGATTATGACATTAAATGTTATATACAATTTAATATCTTGCTGCGATATTTGTAATAAATTTTTGTTGAATGTCGGTTTGTTAATTTTGATAAGCAGGGCCTCGAGAATATACCACATAACACCCTTGAGCACTTAGCCTTGGAGCGGGTAGAATGGAGATCAGCGTGTTTTAGTGGACTCGGCAGTTTTCAATCTGCTTGACTGAATCATCTCGAAGAAGTGAGAGCAAGATCTAAAAGGTCAGCTAATCTAAGAGTGATCTCATCTCACAATTCTCACACTTGCTCCATATGTGGTCTCCTTTGTAAATCACTAGCAGGTCTTAAATGCCACTTAAGATTATCTCAGAAAATTTCATAACTGAATCAACTAATCTGTCAGATCCTCATACGTCGAAATCGACGGGAGAGTCCATTATATATATATATATATATATATATATATATATATATATATATATTATCGGAGACTAAAACAAAAACGTTAAAAATCGCTACACAATACCAATCGTGTTCCAACACTACAAATGTGAACTCCTCGGGCGACTGTGAAATACTGGTTAGTGAATGATTAATTACAAAAACAGAATATTTCCTCATTTTTTTGAAAGAGAAACATGAGACGAAAAAAAAAAATGAGACGAATTAAAATGAGGCTTGTGGGTTTACCATGATTAACCAATGAAATATGAGACCTACGTTAAAATCTAAACGAACTGAAAATATTTACAGAGGTCATGACATGAAGTTGTCTACATAGAATCCTAGAAAATTACATCTGCGTCTGATACAAATGATTACATTATTCCGTAAAATATAAGGAAGTATGACGTTCAACTTTCACAATAAGTTAAGGAGAAATGGGGTAGGGGAGATAATCTAGTATAATATTATCTATCTATATGCTCGGTCATGTTTCTAAATAATTTTTTGTAGTTGATAATTAAAAGGCTTCTTTAAGAAACCGGTAAAAAAAACACAAAACACACATACACAAAAAAAAAGAAAAAAAAAGGAATCATAAATTCAAAACTACTTTAGTAAATTAATATGCAACCGTTAACTAAAGAGCATCCATATAAGATGTTAATAATACAAAACTAATCAATATAAGATATTAATAATACTAACTAGACATCTACCCATCCATATAAGATGTTAATAATACAAAACTAATCAATATAAGATATTAATAATACTAACTAGACATCTACCCATCCATATAAGATGTTAATAATACAAAACTAATCAATATAAGATATTAATAATACTAACTAGACATCTACCCATCCATATAAGATGTTAATAATACAAAACTAATCAATATAAGATATTAATAATACTAACTAGACATCTACCCATCCATATAAGATGTTAATAATACAAAACTAATCAATATAAGATATTAATAATACTAACTAGACATCTACCCATCCATATAAGATGTTAATAATACAAAACTAATCAATATAAGATATTAATAATACTAACTAGACATCTACCCATCCATATAAGATGTTAATAATACAAAACTAATCAATATAAGATATTAATAATACTAACTAGACATCTACCCATCCATATAAGATGTTAATAATACAAAACTAATCAATATAAGATATTAATAATACTAACTAGACATCTACCCATCCATATAAGATGTTAATAATACAAAACTAATCAATATAAGATATTAATAATACTAACTAGACATCTACCCATCCATATAAGATGTTAATAATACAAAACTAATCAATATAAGATATTAATAATACTAACTAGACATCTACCCATCCATATAAGATGCTAATAATACTAACTATGCATTAATACAGAGCTATATTAAATCTAAATGAATTTTGCACAACAGAATATTAAACTATATAAGGTGCACCGTAGTACATCTACCAATTTTTACTGCAATAAAAAGTATTATCAAATTCAAAGTTTAACCATATTGTAAGGTAAAAAATAAGCTATGCCTACAATTTACGGTTAGTTCACTTCTTTAGTTTAATAAGCAGTCGTTATCAATAAATTTGATAATTTTCAAGTAAGCATAAGAAACAAGTTTCATTTAATGATCTACACGTTCTAGTTTTTTAATACTTTCCATTTTACCGCAGGAGTTTTATTAACTTCTTTTAAATTCCAAAAATATTTGGAAAGTGATACTATTTTTATTAGTACTATTGGTGAAGGGTAAAATTTTTAGCTCTACTCTGTATTGAGCCCTCTTTTAAAGTAAATGTTACGGACAGGGAAATTATATTCCATTTGTACTTATCCTACCAGTATATATATATATATATATATATATATATATATATATATATATATATATATATAATTGAAACCTATTTGAACTGACAAACAAAATAACGAACACGGCAAATAACTTACTTTGCTGAAACCAATACTCCAATTACATAAGTGCTGAAAAAGCAGTACAAAAATACAATTCTTAGATATTTAAGTTCTGCAGGGAGACAAAATCAGCTAAGTATCATTCATATACTACAAGAATTCTAAACACTCAGCATCATCTCACCACAAAAAAAAACTATCCTTCAAAAGACTAAGACTGTATGCCAATTCCTTTGACGAAAAGTAAAAAAGGCATGGACTCATATTGGATATGCTACATTTCTCTCGTGAAGATAGGCCACATGTAAACATATAACACAAATCTATTCATCTGTTTTCTTTTGTAAGACGATAAACTACATCCGGCAGCAAGGCCTCTGATCAAGATATTGGTGGTTTTGAGCTGTTGTTCTCAGGTCCACCTTGATCTGGATGGTAGCACGTGTTAGGGTCCCGGCTATGAGTTCCTGAACACAAATCAATAGTTTATATTATAATTATGGAGACCGTTCAGAAGTGTTGCAGGAGATTCCGAAGTCGTCTGTAGGCCATGGTTGAAGCCAATGGTATTTTTATTGAATAAATTTATTCTTTAGTATTTCAAGATATTTTTTTAATTTTGATAAATTTGTCTGTTAAAATGGGAGGTCAGTGTAACTTTCATTTTTGCGTAATTTTGACTACAATTTATCCATCGCATTTTTCGTTTTTTTTTTGTTGTTTTTGTTTTCTTTTTTTTCTTTCTTTCTTCTTTTTGCTAACAGTGTGTGAAACCTAAACACGCAGTTTGATGACTTTTCCTATCTTTTCTGCCGTCATCTGGTAGATGGTGAAATGTTTAAGATCTTTGCTCCTGGCACTTTTCCGTGGGTTGCTTTACACTAATGACCTCAAAGCTTCATCGTCAAAGTCATATGAACGCCCTTGTTTGGGTTTATCTTCCAAGGACCTTTCCTCAGAATGGAATTTTGCAGACCAATTTCGTAATAATGAGTCTGTTGCAGCTTGACTATGAACACCTCATATTTTTAACGATGTTTTTCATAGAGTTTCCTTGCTTGAATTCCCATAACGTTATCGATTAAAGAAATGGCGAAACGAAAGACCAAGAGTTCAATATTTAAGTCGGAAAAATCATTTTCAGTTTTTGTTTTTTTTTATCATTTCACTCCAAGCAAGGCGATAATGCTACTAAGACGTAATCTGAGAGTGAAAGGACCGGGTAGGAACATTCAATACACGAAAGGAGGTGTAAAATTTACACAAATTACGTATTAAAAAAAATGAAAGGTGGAAAAAAAGAAATCACTATCAAAGTTCGAATCGGTTTCATTGCTTTTTAGAAAATGGAGTGATATATTTCAAATTATATATAAATATTGCAAAGAACATTCTTTGATTCCAGGTTGGTCAGTCTATTTGTTCAAGCGGACATGCCTTTGATTTCCATAAATATTTTCTGAAACTGTGTTTCTTCTGACTTTGAGAGAATTGTTTTCAAAAATGTTGAACAGTGGTCATATGTAGGCAAAAGTCTGTGGTCCACTTCGCGGTTTTTTGTGAGTAGGCACTCTTAAGGACTGAACATAAGTCGTAGTGTTGACAACGCATTGTTTAACTGAAGCAACTGTTAGAAAGGTAGACCTTTTGTCGCTCCGGCGCATCCTGTCTAGCCGATACCTTCACACCGCCGCTGATAGTTTTCATGAATCATAATTTAAGAGGAAAGCGTGTACTCGAGAAGATTGCATGCAAAAGATTTATGAAACAATCACCTTGAGTTTTTACTAAAATTTAGTAAAAACTTCAACTGATTGTTTTCTTAAATTGATATTTTTCGATTGTCTGTTCGATTTCATTTCGATCCTCTTTTTGCAGATGTTCCCCATAAGGAAATTGTGAATATAAACGGTTATGTTTTGCATCAACTATTTAGCGGATGCGGATGAGCCTCTTTTGATCAGAATAAAGAACAAGGATTTTAAATGTTCTATTTAAACAAAAAGATATTTGCTATAAACGAATTCGAATATACAGTAGCGGCCATAATATAAGAAACGGAAACAACAAAGACATAAATATGTGTATTACTTAAAAAGTAATGCATGATTAGCAATGAAATTTTTACCGAATATAGATTAGGGTGTAATGCATAAAAAGTTTAAAAATTTACATAATTGTTTATTTTTAAATATAGATTAAATGGAACAAAGAAAATAAGCTAATGGACAAAAGTTAAGGAACGATGTTAATAATTTGCATAAACTTTTAATTTACATTGGTAAAAAAACTCGATGGAGCTTTTCAACAATAAGTAAAAGTTCATTATCATTATCTTTATTTTTACGCAATATGGCAAATTCTCCGCGCAAAACGCTCTCTTTTGAAGAAAAAAAACTAATTATCGGTAACTATCAAGAAAAAAAGTCAATTTCAGAAATTTCTGATATTGTTTATAGGTCTAAAGTTGCCGTTCATCGTGTAATTAGCAGGTATAAAACCGATAAAACGTTAGATGCAAAACTAAAAACCGGCAGACCTCCAAAAACATCGCAAAGAGAAAATCGAAGAATTGTTAGAATATCTACAAAAAACCGTTTTGAAACTGCTACATCAATTGCCCGTAAATCTAATGAAGAGACAGATAATAAGATCTCAAGGAAAATGGTTGCTCGCAGGTTAAAAAATGCAGGATTGCATGCCCGTATTCCAGCTTCGAAGCCTCTCATTTCAAAGCAAAACCAAAGGGCACGCCTGGAGTATGCGAGAGAACATGTTGTTTGGACTGACGCACAATGGGATACAGTTCATTTCAGTGACGAGTCCAAGTTTACTATATTTGGTTCTGAGGGCAAAACTTACGTACGCCGTAGAACAGGTGAAAAACTGTCTTTTCAATGTGTCAAGAAAACCGTTAAGTTTGGTGGCGGCAGTGTGATGGTGTGGGGAATGATTTCATCTGCAGGAGTTGGCCCTATCATCCGCGTACATGGCAATATCAAAGCTGAGATTTACAAAAGGCTTCTTCAGCAGCATGTGGTACCAAGATTACACCATAATCTTTATGAATCTTCAATTTTCATGCAGGACAATGCACCTTGCCACAAGTCTCAGAAGGTTATGGCTTTATTTGAAGAAGAAGGAATTGCCCTAATGAAGTGGCCAGCCCAGAGCTCCGACCTGAATCCAATAGAAAAAGTTTGGAAGATAATTGGGGAAAGGGCTCAGAAAAGAAACCCAAAAAACCAGGATCACCTATGGAAGTTATTGAAAGACGAATGGGAGGGAATTACTGCTGATTTTTGCAAGAAATTAATTAGATCATGTGGTCGACGATGCAGAGAAGTCATTGAAAATAAGGGGATGTTTACCAAATATTAAATTTTGTTGATATTTTGTTCACAATCAAGTATTAACAAGATCATTCCTTAACTTTTGTCCACAGCTTATTTCCTTTGTTCCATTTAATCTTTATTTTTTTAAGAAAACTATTATGGAAATTTTTGTAACTTTGTATAATATTTATGCATTACAACCTAATCTTTATTTGGTAAAAATTTCATTGCTAATCATGCATTAATTTTGAAGTAATACACATATTTATGTCTTTGTTGTTTCCGTTCCTTATATTATGGCCGCTACTGTATTTTGCTGATAAACTCTTAAATAGATAGAAATATAGATTTTTGTATGAATTTTTTATTTTTATTTCTCATTTTTAAGGGGGGATTTTAATAATTTTTTATAAAACTGATTCACATGAGGCATTTAAGCGAAAATGAATAAAAAAAATGCAATAGATTACTTAAACTGCAATTTTAGTCAGTTTTTAATTTTTGTATCCATAAAATCCGTATATGTGAGCGACTGATAATATATGTATATGCGGCGGGAAAAATTATTTTTACATGAATTTAACTATGTTTACTTGTTTTATGCGCATGCGTGTATGTTCGGTCTTATTGTTGCTTGATTTTATGAATTCCATTACGTTTGTCACTGAACTCATAACGAAGCTTCTTTTCTTCGTATCATTGAACCAACTAACACTTTATCTCAGTCACCCTTGGTCAAGGACAAGAGAGCCTGTTAAAAAAGAAAAGCAAATGAAAAATATTACTCTGATTAAATTTAACAAATCGGTTAAATGCACAAAAAGAAACGCTATCGTTAATTCAAGTTAATTATGAAAGCAACGGAAATTAAATCTGATAGATATTTTATTTTATTTATTTATTTTTTTTTTGTATAGAAATAATTTTTTTGTTTTGTTTTGTTTTAGGGCCAATGATAAAAATTTATTAGAAAATACATCAGCGGCGACATTTCATTAAAGGCCACGTGTATTTTGATTTAAAAATAACAAATTATTTCGACTTATGAAAACAAATTTTTATTACCCAGATACAGATAAAAACATCGCTCTTACACTTTTACTTAACATGTATTTTAACATGATTTTTTTTATATATAGACTTAGTTTTCATTTAGAACCGAAACATCGAAAAATGTTTTCGACCAGGTCGAGACGAAATTAATCACCATTCTCAGTTCACCTATAGTAATATGATGATAATTTTGTCAAAAATTACCAATGGTCAAATAGTTTAGCTACGCTCCAGTTATTTGATACCTTCATGAAATAACAAGTATGTACAAACAAATAAAAAAAAATATTAATATATTGTGGGTTAATTGAAGGACAGAAGAAAATGTTTACTTCTGGAAACCAAAAGGTCTATCGTTCTTACTTAATGGGAAATTGTTTCTGTCTGATAAAGTATCGTTTAATACATCGAGATCGTAGAGTTGGATTTCCAATACCATTTTATTACCATTTTTAATAACACGCTTTTGTTTCTTTTCTGCGCTGTTCAAGCAACGTCAAGGCTAAATGGGTGACCTCTTTGGAATACCAGATACTCTAAGGTTGAATCGTCAGTTGCGGGAGCTCGGGCAATTTTTGTTCCTTGCCCGGGTGTACACGCTCGGGTTCCCCACATTAAACCGACCTTGTGTCACAACCTGACCTCGTGGGTGTGGGGAGTAAATATTTACTCTAAGGTTGAATGTGCGGTTGATGTAATGGATAATGGCTCGGAATTGTTAACCGGAGATCCGAGTTTCAATTCCAGTCGGGTTCGTTATATTCACTTACACTCAAATACTTTGGAGAAAAATATGAATCCGCCTCTTCTCCCCACCAGCTATGGGTTAATTAGTAAGACATATCACTAAATCATTATCCCCACCCCAAATTCTTTTCAATCTAAAAAATATTATCTGGCTTTAAATAACCTGAAATGGGTTGATAAACCTTAGAAAACGAATCATTCATATTTTCTACGCTTTTTGATTGACATTTTTATAGAGACTGTTACTGGGAGCAGACCCCACCCCACATAACAAACAATGATTAACAGGATGGTCTTTTCATTTTCTTCTTCATCTTTTATGTTCCTTTAGGAATTGGGGATCATGGTTCTCCTGTCCTTTGTAGCTCTTAATAACTGTTATCCTTTTGCCATGCCTCCCAAACCATCTCTTTGCCATCCATTCACTGATGGTCCTCAAGTAGGATGTCTCTCGTGCCTTCAACCTGCCATGTGAGTATCAAATTTTAGAAGCCATCCTTCCTCATTATATGCCCCAGAAATTTCAGCTGTCGCTTCCTGATGTTCAGTATAAACATCTTTTTGTTGCTGTTGTCACTAGGGCTTCGTTGCTGCTCACATGTTCGGTCCATGGCATCCTCAGCATCCTTCTGTAAAACCACATTTCTTTTGCTTCAAGCTTTAAAAATCGTTGCACAATAGCAATCGTGTTTCAACACTACAAATGTGAACTCCTCGGGCGACTGTAAATTACTGGTGAGTGAATGATTAATTTCAAAAACAGAATATTTCCTCTTTTTTTTTTTTTTTTTTTTTTGAAAGAGAAACATGTTCAGCATTCACTGCCATATAGGGGGACTGAAACAGCATAACAGTTCAGTACTGTTTTCTTTGTTTCTAATGATATTTTTCTGTTTCTTAATACTTTGCTTAGCTTTTGAAAGGCATCTTTCGCTATTCCAATGCGCCTTCGGATTTCGGTGTCATACTTTTCATCCTCTGTTAATATGCTTCCTACAGAATAACACTACCAAGGAACGTTTTTGTTGCTGGAAATCCCACCCCAACCGGTTTAACATCTTTTTACCCCTATTATTGTTCGCGTAGCATATATAGGAGAGGTTTTTGCTCAACTTCACACTCCTCCACTAGATACTCATCAACTATCATGACATGCCAGAGACGAGATTTTTGTCTCTAGGGCAAAATGCTGGGACAAGTAGATTCATGCTTTTCCTTAAGGTATTACTGTTTCATTGAGCATAAAATGTCTCATGTAAAATTCGTACTCTTTTTTCGATTGCGTTTTCTTTACTGATACCACAACAATACGCCTCCATTTGATAAATAAATAAATTGCAGGGAGAAACAGATTCATGCCTTTCCTAATTATACTATTGTTTAATTGCGAATTAACTTCCTCACATAAAACTCGAACTCTTTTTTTTCCGACTTTTTTTTCTTTATTGACACCACAACATTACGCCTTCATTTAATAAATAGATAAATTGCAGGGAGAAATAGATTCATTCCTTCCCTAAATATGTTATTGTTTCATTGAGGATGGACTGCCTAACGAAATTCGAAATCGTTTTTTTCGATACCGTTTTCTTTACTGATGCGTCTACATCTCACCTCCATTTAATAAATACATACATTACAAATAGATTCATGCCTTTCGTAAATATATTATTGGTTCATTGGGGATGAACTACCTCACACGAAATTCGAACTCGTTTTTCCGTTTCTGTTTTTTTTTTACTTATACCACAACATGCCTCATTTTAGTAAATACAGAAATTGCATGGAGAAATAGATTCATGCCTTTCCTAAATATACCACCGTGTAATTTAAGCATAAACAGTATCATTCGAAACTTAAACTTCGTTTTCCTATCCCGCTTGCTACAGTGACACCACTTCATCAGTCCTCCGGTTATATATATATATATATATATATATATATATATATATATATATATAATTCACCCCAAGCAAGGCGATAATGCCACTAAGATACAAGGGGCTACTGGAAGTGAAAGAGAATTAAAAAGACTTCATAAAGAAACGTTAACCTAATCCTAAAAAGGGAACAAAGTATAAAGCGGTAAGGAGAGTGAAACATTTAGTATATATAGTTATTGCAGGGAAATATTAATTCATGCCTTTCCTGCGGATAGTACTGTTTCATTGACCATGAACAGACTCATAAAAAAATTTCAAGTCTATTTTTCGATTCCGTTTCCTTTACTGACACCACTACAACACACCTCCATGCGAGGAGAATTAGGTTCATGCCTTTTCGAAAGTTATTACTGTTAGTCGTGCATAAGCAGCTCAGCCGAAATTCACACTCTACCGTATCCATTATCCAGACGAGAACTGAAAAATGACTTGTAAAATATAATTATTGGTGAAAGATCATTATCATAATATTAATATTTCTAATTTCCTTCTTTCGAATAAAGTCCTTCCGTTAAAATTTTATTAAAAAAAAAAAGAATTTAAGCAGATTTTCTTACCAAGGAAATTAAAGATTTTCTATAACAATCATTAAACGATAACAAGGCAAAAGCAATTTCGTCACGTGACAGTTTGAAGAAAGCGAGGGATGATAATTAAACTGTCTGAATTTCTTAGATGATGTATTGTCATCATTACTGTTTTACTGCTTCTCCTCTGAACTGCTTTTTGTTGCTTTTTATTGCAACGCTCAGAACGTTTTACTTTCAACGAAGGTTCAATAAACATGAACTGGAAAATAAACACTGGGAAAATAACGACTGGCAAATTAAAGTTTTTAAATTGATGAAAAAAATATCAAGCTAGCCTAGCCATAGATAAAAAAATCATCATCTTATAATAATAGCTTTTCATATCACCTGTCTTATCAGAGACAGGATTTCATATCACCTGTGTTATCACAGGCAGGATCTAATAACACCTGTGTTATCATAGACAGGATCTCGTATCACCTGTTATCACAGACAGGATCTCATATCAACTGTGTTATTACAGACAGGATCTCATAACACCTGTGTTATCACAGACAGGATCTCATATCAACTGTGATATCACAGGAAGGATCTCGTAATACCTGTGTTATCATAGACAGGATTTCTTAAATACGTCAAAGCTTTTATTTACTTTCAACCATGCATGTATAAATATCACAGTAAATTCTGATATTTAAAAAAATCAATAAATTACCTCCATTTATATCCGGTATAGAGAGACGACGAGTCTATCTATATCCGGTATAGAGAGACGACGTGTTCATTTATATCCGGTATAGAGAGACGACAAGTTCATTTATATCCGGTATAGAGAGACGAGTCCATTTATATCCGGCATAGAGACGACGAGTCCATTTATACCTGGTATAGAGAGACAACGAGTCCATTTATGCCTGGTATAGAGAGACAACGAGTCCATTTATATCCGGTATAGAGAGACGATAAGTCCATTTATACCTGGTATAGAGAGACGACGAGTCCATTTATATCCAGTATAGAGAGACTACGAGTCCATTTATATCCGATATAGAGAGACAACGAATCTATTTATACCCGGTATAGAGAGACGACGGGTTCATTTTTATCCGGTATAGAGAGACGAGTCCATTTATATGCGGTATAGAGACGACGAGTCCATTTATACCTGGTATAGAGAGACGACGAGTCCTTTTTTATCCGGTATAGAGAGACGATAAGTCCATTTATACCTGGTATAGAGAGACGACGAGTCTATTTATATCCGGTATAGAGAGACGACGGGTTCATTTTTATCCGGTACAGACACGACGTGTTCATTTATATCCGGTATAGAGAGACGACAAGTCCATTTATACCTGGTATAGAAAGACGATGAGTCAATTTATATCCGATATAGAGAGACGACGTTTATGCTATTCTTATCGGTAACTATTGACATTGCCACTACCCACGCTTCAAACAACTCTGTGTATTCGTCAGTTACAACAAATTTATAATAGGACACAAGGAAATTGGGCAGAGAATGGACTGTATTAAAAGTCGTTTCGCCCAACAACGCCAACTGCTACTTAACCTAAAAAGTTCGAGACATGTTCTTAAATAGCCTCGTCAAGTCGAGCCTTTCATGTGGATGTTATGCATGTCGGCAAAGCTGTTCAGAAAATGCCTAAACTATCTGCTGTATACAAACGCTTTTTCTGATCAGGGATTAAAAATAGCCTCAAGTGAATGAATCTTGTAGGGATTACCGGAGACCATTCTTCTTCGAACCTCGTAGACTGGCGCCACAGAATCACAAACTGTACAGAATAACAGATGCCACATCACTTGAGGAATTTCAACAGCAGCAACAACGGATATCATATTTAAATCGGAGAGAAAATAATGACATAGTCAATCAGTTCCACACAACTTCAAATAAAAGGTTAGGAAGGAAACCTACAATCATTAATAGGAAGAAGAATAACAATTTGCAGACGTGATAGATCTATTTTTTCTGAAAAAATCTTTTTATAGAAAGATTTTAAAATTTTCATCCGATATTATCACTAGCGACTCGGTCAATGGATGCCGAATGTTTCCTTATAAGGAAACGGTTAATGTTACCTTTACCATTACTGCTCATCTACTTAATTTTAGGCAATTTATTCACATCAACAAAATACATTTTCTGATGATAATTAATCCTTTATCTCTGGTGTGGCTAATGGTGGTTTAAGGTGCTGTAAGTTCAGATGTGCGGGTGATGTTGTGGATAGTGGCTCGAAATTGTTAATCATAGAGCTAAGTTCCAATTACAGTAGGGTTCGTTATATTCACTTACGATCAAATGCCCTTGGGAACGGTATGAATCCACTTTTTTCTGTCCCCCACCTATGGGTCAATTAGTAAGAGTTGTTTTTCTAAATCACTGTTATTTTCAAAAGAGGTTTTTACAATTTAAAATTTTTTCTGGCTTTAAATAACTTGCAAAGGGTAGATAAGTCGTAGAAAAGGAATCAGTCACTCAACCACTAGTGTGTATGGTCTTTGATTGGTTTGTTTTTTTACGGCTTTTCAACGCTTTGTGAATTATTGAAAAATTGTATTGTAAGAATATTTTTTCTTTAAAAATGTTTAAAAACATTGAAAATGATTTTGCCAGACACAAGTTAAACTATTTAATCCATAGCTGGGGAGGACATGTTTTTATACCTTCCCAAGGGTATATGAATGTAACAAAGCCGATTGGAATTCGAACTCGGATCTTTAGTTGTTTACTTCGAGCTCTTATCTATTACATCACCTGTACATCCTCAGTGTGCAAGAAAGAAAAAAATACGATTATCGGGGTTTCGGGATTAATGCAAACATTACTTTGAGCTATTATAGATATTATTTTAAAATATCGTAAAATATTTTAATAGAAATAAAATAGAAGTAAATTTTCAAGGAACTGTAGAAATTTTCACCATCTCTTTCTTGCAGAGTGTCATCTTTATTTTATTATTAGATGAAGCAGTAACAATTCTTATAATTATTATATTATTAACATTGTCTATTATTTAACCTCATCGAATTTTTTAATAGCTTTTATGGCCAATTTACCCAGGTCAATAATCTACGACAGTAGGAACACATCAGTGAGTTATGTGCCATGCGTGATCATGTATCTTTCGATACATGACTGACGAGGCAGATCTTTTCTCGTAGTAGGTTGCCATTTCTTTCTGCGGTAGACCAGTTGCCATCCAAGTCTACAGAACCCGGTCTGTCCTGCTATTTACCCATAGCTGAGCGGAGAAGAAGAGGTTTCCTACTTTTCCTAAGGGTATTGGCACGTCAGTCATGTGCCATGCGTGATACACGCTTAGGCGATCATATATCTTTCGATACATGACTGACGAAGCAGATCTTTTCCCGTAGTTGGTCGCCATTTCTTCCTGCGGTAGACCAGTTGCCATCCAAGGCTATAGAACCCGGTCTGTCCTGCTATTTACTCAGCTGGTGGGGGGAGAAGAAAAAGAGGATTCATACCTTTCCCAAGGGTAATAATACGTAAGTGAATGTAATGAATTTCAGACATAAAGAAGAGGTACTAGATGAGGTTCAAACTGATGTTTCGTTTGCCACTGGGAAGCCTGGCTAAACTGTCCAGCTGATCTTGCCACTGATCTGTGAGAACCAAATGGCTTTGCAGATCTAATCTATTCCTCTACATTTAGAATCACCTAGCAAGAAGCACATTAAATATCCCGAATTTAGGATAAGCTAAATATATCGTATCCATGACAAAACCTCTATAAGCAAAAAAAAATACGTCGAAACTAGAATAAATATTCCCTATCTATGACATTCCCGCCTATGAACAGTAAATATCTCGAATCTAAGTAAAGTCACACCATTTCTGTCGAGATGAGGTGTTATCATTATTTGCACTATTTAAAAACTTTTCGGTCGTTGTATTCTCCGTCCCTTATCAGGTGCAGGTCGATCCGAATAACCAACAGCGAATTCTGAACTGAACCCTTTATTTAGTCTAGGGGACAACAGTCTCGTGGATTAAAGCACTGGTTCGTAAATCTGGTAACGTAGTGATTGTGAGTTCAATCACTGGGCTGGGCAGTGTGTACATAGCAATGATTGTTTTTTGCCATAACTTTGACAAAACTAATTTGTCATCCATCGACACGAACTTATGTTTTTATGTTTTGTGAATATCAAATTCACCAACCGCCACCTTCCTCATTATCCAACCAAGAAATTTCAACTGTCCATTATTGTTAGTATAAGTATCCTTGTTGTTTCCATCTCCCTCGTTGCTTAACCTCCGCTTTCTGAATACACACACACACAAATATATATATATATATATATATATATATATATATATATATATATTATAATTTTATCATATAGACAAAACAAATTTACTCACTACAAAGATGCAACTTGGTTTCAGTGCATTTAAACTACACTTCGACGGGTGATAATCGAAAATGGTTATTGTAGACAAGCCCTTTCGTTCTCATCGGATATATATATATATATATATATATATATATATATATATATATATATATATATATATATATATGTTTCATTACAGACGACAGATAAGATACTGCGATTAAGCATTTAATTTCTCTCGTATTCGAACAAGTGTTTCTTTTCTGGACACAGAGTGTATAGAAACTGTCCAAATGTCTTATAATTCCGATGGCTTTCGGTTATACTTTTAGCCATTATCAAGGATGATTTTATTTTTGCTTTATAATTGCGTGTATAAGCTGTGTGTACGTTTCTAGATTTATAGAGAAGTTTTATTTTCCGAACACAACACATTGTGTCCCTGCTCATTTGGACAGTTTCTAAACACTCTGTCTCCAGAAAAGAAAACACTTGTTCGAACACAAGAATAATTAAATAAAAGGCTCAATGATAGCACTATATCTGTCATCTTTAATGAAACATGTATAAATGAAGGATTGTTGCCTAAATACACAATTATATATATATATATATATATAGTGTGTGTGTGTGTGTGTGTGTGTGTGTGTGTATAAAACATTACTTTAGTAATATGATAGGCCCAAATTATTTCTATTACCACTAACGATGGGTTTTTTATGCAAAAAAGGAAGTAATTCTTGCTACATAGAGTATTTACGTAAATTCAAATATTAAAAAAAAAGTTGTTTTTTTTAATTTTACGTTTTTTGAACTTAAGACTTTGATCAATATCTCAATGTCGAAACACTTAAATGTAATCGTGTCATCTACTCCAATAGCTTCATGTCTCGTACATCCCGTCTGTGGAACTCCCTTCCTCTTACTTGCTTCCCTGATAGCTATAATCTCCAAATATTCAAATGCAATATCAATCGACATCTTCAAATGCCTTGGTCTATTCCCCGTCCTTCTCTTCATCCTTTCCTCTATTACGCCTCTTTACTCTTGCTCCCAATCTCTGTAACCCCTTACGTGCTAGTGGCACCCCGCCTTGCTTGGGATTAAATGCTTTAAAAAATCAACTGTCTTTTCCTGATTTTAAGTATGTATTCTTCTATTTTCGATTCTGTCTAGAACTTGCTAGTTGTCTAGCTGTTCTGTTCATTGTATTTTCAGTATATATCCCTAGAACCATATCTTTATTGCTTTGTGTTTCCTCATTTGTTCGAAAATTATCCAGCCTTCACTGTGTCATAGGAGAACAGAAATGACATCGCAGTTCAACACTCCCTTTTTTGTTTCTACATAACCGCTCACATACGAACCTGTGACATTTATGGAACATTTTCTACGTGATATTTGATGCATCCAGTCAGAAAGTAGACTGTTTCAGGATTTTAAGTCTTGTCCTAACCCCAAGTATGTATCAAGTTATGATCGTTTCAATTTAATTAAAACTCACAAATTTAACCATTTAATCTTAGATGATCAGTTCTGGATAGATGATTTATCTGCCTCTTTTTGATTGAAAAAGATTTGAAAAGCTGTTGAAATTAACGTTAAAAATGACAGGTTTAACTTGAAACTATTTTTAAATGACCTGGCATTTTTGCTTTCATCTTCCTCTTAATAACATTAATGCGGTTAATTGATCTGAAAATCATTCAGAGGCGCTCAGCTTAGCTCTTTTGCGCAAGCCCACTGTTTTCTAACGAAAATTTCCTGTTTTTATACTTTGTTTAGTTTCTAGAAAGCACCTTTCCGAGGAGCCTTCAGATTTTAGCCCCACATTTTCCTTCATCAATTAATACACTGCTCAGAGTGATAAAATGGGGAAAAAATAGATATTCGCTCCTACAAACACCTAAATATCTCGTATCCCGGTTTGGTTTGGTTTGGTTTGTTTTACGGCATATCAACCTCAATAGGTTATTTAATGCCGACAAAATTTTTTATTGCTGGTAATATTTTTCCTTCAAAAATGTATCGCTGGTAATAATTTTTTTTTTTTTAAATGTATTGCTGGTAATAGTTTTTATCTTCAAAAATTTATTGCTGGTAATAATGTTTTTACAAAGTATTTCAGGTATTAAAACCTATTTTTACACTTTCATAGTGTTTTTACCCCAGTTTCAGGGTTAACTATTTGCCCATCGCTGGGACCCTAACAGGTGTTACCACCCAGGGTCAGGGTGGACCTGAGAACACTAGCAATTAAGAGGTGGTTCCACGCTCCTCAAAGCCTCCTGATCAGAGGCCTTGCTGCTGGATGTAGTTTAACGTCTTACCCAGAACGCGGATGTAGTTTAACGTCATACCAAGGACGCGTCTCGTATCCCGGATAAACGTCACAATAAACACACGGAATATCTCGGATAATCCTTAGAATGAGCGTAGTAAATATCTTTAACATTCTGATAAATGCACTTCCATTCAAGTAAAAGGTTGTCTTTTTAGTTGTTGTTGCGTGCTGTGCTGTCCATTCGAGCCTAAAGAGCATCAATGAATGTGTTGCTCTGTTGATTACGTGGTTACTCCTTTGTAGCTGACGGCGTGTAAATAAATCGGTTATGCTCATGTCACTTCAATGATCATCGTCTATACTGGCGAATTACTGCTGGTAAACGCATGGCATTCCGTTATTTTTGTTACTCTGTATTGTCAAAATATTAAGCGCGGCAGTGCCAGCATATACACCAGACCACTAGATTTTATTCGGTAATAGAACAAAGAAACATGCACGCTGTAAAACACAATAGCTATCTACATAAAGATTCTATTCCTGTAAGAAGACACGTGATCTCTAGGCAGGTAGGTTTTAATTCCAAATTTAAATAAAAAAGTATCTACTCAAACCTGCGTACCAACTAAATTTTGTTTATTAGTCATTTCACCTCAAGCAAGGCGATATAGCCACTATGACTAGGGATTATATGTGTAAAAGTGAAGGAGAAGACTTTAGTGAGGAGAACTGAGGAGAAAAGTCTATAACGGAAGAGGATTCAAGAAGACAGAATGGCGGTTGGTGTCGCGTTTAAATATTTTAAGATTGTTGGTGACAGGGAAGCAAGAAATCAAGATGGAGTTCCACAGGTGAGAAGTGTGAGAAAAGAATATATTAGAATAGAACTTACGGTTATAATTTAGCTATTTCAACACTAAAACGGTGAGACTCATTTGCCAATTTAGTAGCACGCTTAAATTCGTGCGGTCGAGAAGACCAAAGATGGAAGCTCATCAGAACAATTTCCATTAAAATATTTGTAAAAATGACAGAGGTGAGAAAGTTTTGTGATGTCAACGAACAATCGTTGTCACTTTTGTAATGTCAACGAATACTCATTGTCACTTTTGTAATGCTCGTTGTAGTAGAGACTTTCTAATCGCAGATGCAACTATAGTAACCCCGTTGAACAATACTGGTGTCAGACGCACTGTTTGTACTTGTTCGAAAATTAACCACCGAATAGTGATCCGAATAGCAATCGGTATAGTGAGATATTCACTAACTACCCCACGCGGCTGGATGCGGCACACGACCCAGATTATAGTGGAGTATCCGAGCCCGTAGGCTCGGGCAAAAATTCCCCCAACCCGTATAAAAACGGGGTCCGGTAGCTGTCTACGGCCCCAGATGAGACTCTACTCTTCGGCACAGCCTCGCCTGGGTTCCTCTCTGCCAGGAGGCAGAGAGTTTGACCAGCACACTTCCGAAGTAATCCGTATAGCGAGATATTCACTAACCGGCCCACTCGATCGGATGCGGCACAAGGCCAAGTATATTGTGGGATATCCGAGCCCGTATTTATAATTCAACGCGACAGTCTATTTGCTGTACGTGTGGGAACACCATTTTTTTATCCATATATGAACAATAATGGACGATGGTCTGTCTGTAGTATGAATTCTCTACCATGTATGAATTTGTGAAACTTTTTCATGGCAAATATAATGGCCAATGCTTCCTTTTCTATCTAACTAGCTTCTTTCAGCTGCAATTAATGATCTTGAAGCATGAGCTATTGGTTTAGTTGTTCTGTCCTCATATTTGTGTAGTATCATTGCTCCAATACCCGAATCACTTACATCTGATAAAAACACAACCTTTAAATTAGGGTCAAAATGAGACAATGACAAATCCGATGTTAAGACTTTATTGATGTCTTCAAAAGCACTTTGACATTTATCTGTCCAATTCCATTTCACATATTAGCAGGTTATTTAAGGGTGCTCTTAATTCGTGCATATTAGGTATATATGTATGATAGTTAGCAAACCCTAAAAATGCTTGTAACTTTGTTACATCTGTTGGAGCGAGTATGTCCTTTATCGCGCTCGCCCTTGAAGGATCCGGTCGTTCCGTTTTCATCAATAATCCTAGATATTTAAGACTGGACATAAACAATTGACATTTTCCTTCAACATTCTTAAAAGCATATTCTTTGATTTTCTCAAATACTTTGCATCTTCTGCATCATGCTTTCGGGTCTTACTTTTAATAAGTACGTCATCCGAATATGCTTGAGCCAATTCCAAACCGGCAAGCATGGTATCCATTATCTGTTGGAATATGTTTGTTCCTACTTTTATACCAAAAAGAAGTCAGTTGGATTTGTATAATGTGTGTTAATTGATAATAATTTTGAGCAGTCTTCGTCCACTAGTACTTGTAGGTAAGCGGCTGACATGTCCAATTTGAAAAACAAATGACCTCCATTCAATTTAGCTAAAATTTCCTCTGGTCTTTGGTAACGGCTAGTTATGTTGTTTTAAACTTTCATTTAACCCCGTTGAAAAATGAGCGCATACTCGGATTTAATTATTCCTTTTTTTAACGTAGACCGTTGGTGATGCTCATTCGGAATAGTTTATTTTTGAGATCACACCTAATTTTTCTAGTCTATCCAATTCAGTATTAATTGGATCTAAAGCCGCAAAAGGTACACCCCCTTTTTGGCTTAAATGTCGATGTTACAGTGTCTTTTGAATCAACCTTAGCTTTTGCTTACGGGCATGTCCCTAGACCTTCTTTGAAAACTGGAAAATTCTTTTTTAGTTCATTTTTCAATTTTTCAGTTGCCGTATTAGTACCGAGGGTAGCAATATTTATCTTGTTACAATTCAATCCAGTCTGTTCCAAACAAATTAACAGTATTCTTTAATACAAACCCCACCGCTTTTTTGGCTTTTCCCACAAAAGAAACATTACAGATGAATTCACTCAAAAAGTTCAATCTCTTCTTGAGACTCCATGCGCAACTTTATCAGAAGTCAGTAAACTGGGTTTACGCATTTTTCTACATCTCTAATTATGATAGTGATATCAGATCCTGTATTTAGTTGCAATTTTATTTTTGCATCATTAATTTGCATAAAAACAAATTTCCTCTATTGAGATCTCTTGTTAATTTCCCTTTTAGGGTTCTCATCTTTATTCCATATATTTATCATGTTCACGTACGTTTTATTTTTTTTCCATTTTCTGTATCTGCAACACGTGCTTTTGTGTCCTAATCTCCCACATTTTTTGTTCTTGAAGAAACAGTCACTTTTAAAATGCTTAACTCCACAACCGTGACAAATATTAGTTATTGAGGGGATTTATAGTCTTTTTTTACTGTTCTGTTAAGAGTTGAAAAACGTTTGTAGTTTTTCTCTTAGATGGTCGGCCACTATGTACCTGTGAATTGTCTTTTTCCTCATTTCTTGCAGTATCAAGCTTCAAATTCACTCTACGTTGACACTCTTCCGCTATTTTCTGGAGAGTTAATTTGGGATCCTTTTCTAATTTAGCAAGTATCCTGGATCGTATCTTCGCGTCCTTATTAGAAGTTGAATCTTGTATGAATATCAGGCATTTAAATAAATCCGGAGTTAATTCATTTAACTTGAACTTTTCACATTCTTGATTCACGACTCCTGCATAAGTGACAAAATCTTCATCGTCGGACTTTATTAAGTTAAGACATTGCCATCGTCTATTACATAATAAACTCTTATCAACAATTTTTTTTGATATTATTAGAACAGTCTCATCAAAATTTATCTCTCCTGGTTTTGTCGGCAAAATATAATTTACATATTTCTCATGTATAGCAGGGGACAATTTCCTTAATAATATCCAAAGGTTCTTTTCACCATTCCAATGCGAACAATCCCTTTTGAAGATCCCTTCATATCTTCTATAATAAGCTAGAAAAGTTATCCTTTCGTCTAGATTGTATACAAATTCGCTGACTGAATTCGCAACAGCATCTGGAGTGAATGAATCTGAAGTTTTCCTTCCATCGTTTTTGTAAACAACTCAAAAAACTGCTGTCGTTCTAGTTGTAATTGTAATTGCTGTTTATGTTGTTGTTTTTGTTGCTGCAATTGTTGTTTTTCTTGTAATTTTTGTTGCTGCAACATTTGAACCATAATAGCTTTTAATTCTTCTATTCCGCTGTACTTTTATCGCGTAAATTGAACGAATCCTCGTGTAAGTTGAAGGAATCTTCGTATAAGTTCAAGGAATCTTCATGTAAGTTGAAGGAATCTTCGTGTAAGTTCAAGGAATCTTCATGTAAGTTGAAGGAATCTTCGTGTAAGTTCAAGGAATCTTCGTCGTCACTTTTGTGATGCTCGTTGTAGTAGAGACTTTGTAATCGCAGATACAACTATAGTAACACCGTTGAATAATACTAGTGTCAGACGCCTTCGAATAACACTCACACACACACACACATATATATATATATATATATATATATATAGCTTTTCATTAACTGCCCTAAGAGGGAAAAACTGCCCTGAAACTCAGGAAGTGCGTGTCTCTAACTCTAGTCAGAAATTCCACTCCATTTTAAATAATATATATATATATATATATATATATATATATATATATATATATATATATATATATATATAATTCTCATTAAAATGTATAAATATTGCAATAGACTTCACCACGTCGGCGGGACGTGAAAAGAGGTTGGTTTTAAAAGTTGGAATTTTATACATGTATGTATGGACCAAGGCCAGAAATTGGACAGTTCCAGCGACCTCTGACACGCTGTCTTTACTATCTACCAACCTTTCCTCTTTAGTGTAGTGAGCAAGCTGCAGCCGCAAGGCTGGGGTACCAGGAACTACATACTTCTAAAAGTTTATTCATTAACTGTCCGAAGAGAAAAACTACCCGAAACCCAGGAAGTGCGTGTCTCTTATTCTAGTCAGAAATGTCGCTCCATTTGTAAATAATGGCGGCACTTTTACGGTAATGGTGTGCTTAGAAATAGATACTAGATAGTTTCCTGTCATAGGCATTTATGTAGTAGAGATATTCTAAGAGCTTAACACAACGGAAGGAAGGACAAGGATAGGTGAAAGAAAGGAATGACAAATATACACTATGATCCAAAATAATTTATATCTCAATATGACATACCAGAAATTATATACAAATATGTATATACCTGTAATTATTTGCGCCACACAGAGAAACTATAACACATATGGATGAAACAAGCAATGTGAACAGGGAAAAAATCGAAATGATTTGAATTGTAATATTTGCCGAAGGGGAAACGACCAGGAGGATGTTGTTTTTATGTCCATTATTTGGACCATGTGGATTATTCCATCCCTTGTTAACGCTGCGTGCAATTACATCTGGACTCCTAGTGGGTTACTCAGCAACTGAGGTCGTCACCCAGGTAGCTTGACGTCAAGTGATACTTATGAGTTCGTTCTACGAAATGATCCCCTGCGTGCCTACAAGAGTTACGATTCTCGTAGCCATTAATATTTAACCTCTCGTAAATGTGCTCTGACAGTTTTGCCTCAATTTACACTGTCTACATTGTTCGGACGATTGTCATATTTACGACGGCTGTACGTTCCAAACTTCTTCAGGGGATATAGGTCGGAATTTCTAAGCGAACCCTTTATTTCGTCCACCGTGATAAAGTGTTCTAGTTCCACGTGACATGTAGCTCCAGTTATCTCTCTCTAGTAACTCAACTCTCCAAGTTTCTTCGGACTTGTGTGTTCAATACCTGGCCACGGCCGAGCTGAACAAAAAAAAGTTGGAGAATTGAAAAGAGCGGAGCGTACAAAAACCGTAACGTTGTGAATATGACAAGCCTTGTGAGTGAAATTGGATAGACAGAACCCCTTGGAAGCCATCAATGGTTGTGCTAGCATGAAGTCACAAGTCATCATGACCATGAGTTTGAGCAGGCTGGCCCTGTTCAGACTGTAGATAACACTAGAAACTATAACTAAGGTCTGCTCAGCAAAGTTGCAGTATAAACCACAGGTAGGCTCTGTGGGTGTTGAACAAACACAAATGTGCCTGAGTAGGCACATGCAACAGGGATTGGCTCCATCCACACACACACACACACACACGCACGCACGCACATACACAAAGACACACTGTGTATCAAAAATGCTTTTACAAACTTTAGGTGCTGGTCCCTCACACCCAAACAAGGACAAAAGTCTATATAAATATATGTCCACAAATTCTTCATTTTTGAGTTAACCTATTAATGTTGGTTGTGTAAATTTGTTATACCATCTAAACAAGACTGAAGAGACAAACAACGGAATGGCAGGGTTTGGTTTGGTTTGAAATTCCAACATATATCACATGAAGAAGCCCGAAGCATACAACAGCCAAAACATTGTGAATATAACAATAAAGATGAGGACAACAGTTCGAACAATGTAAATAGTATAAATAGTTACCACACCTCGTCTCTTAAATATAGGCAGAGTTTTGTCTCAGTTCCCTAAAAATGAATACGAAAGTTATTGTGTGAAAATATGTAAACCACCGCCAAGGTTGACAATGGATGTAACAGACATTTCATAACTGTGAAAACATTAGGCATGGAGGAGGTCACCAATTTTCTTCTTCTGTCAGCCAATCAAAGCATTGAGACAAAAGTTCGCCTACCACCAAATATTTTTCAGACTTTCGCTTTATTATTGAATTATTTGCATGGTTTGGCCACGCTGATTTTAGTGTCCGCCAACCATCGCTCTTTGTTGCAATGAGGGTGGTGCAGTCTCAATGTAGGAATACCCAGAACTTGGTATCTCCCAAAGCTTTTCAAATGATCTGTCCGAAGGAAGAAACACAGTAGTGCTGTAAGGAACAGATACTACACTTTGATGCCGACTCTAATAGAACGACATTTTAATTAGACGTCCCGCTACATCTGTAAATAATGCTGTCCCTCTTACGATCTCGTGATGCTTGGAAACAGACAATGTTCTCAGTTTCCAGTTGACTCAGTTGCTCCAGTTCCATAAAAATAAATAGGAAAATTATTGTGTCAAAATATGCAAACTTCTCTTAAGGATGTTACAACAATTTTGTGTGATTGATTACTGTCAAAGCATTAGTTATGGAGGAGTTGTTCGTCCAAATGGCTACTTACCAACTTTATTCTTCGGTCAATTCGTCAATCCATTGCAGAAAACCTTTGCCTAAATATATGCATTTTTTTTGTTCTCTCTCAACGTACAAATATTTATTCAACATTTTACTTCCTAATGGCTTCCTTGGAGTTTAGTTGAAAAAACAATAGTCTGCCATGTCTTCCTTTTGTCTACAAATCAACCTGATCTCCAAAATACGATCAAGTAATACATTTATATCTTTCTCTACATCTCGTTATAAAACCTTCCAAATTTTCCTTCAGCACATTGGCGATCATGGTTCTCCACAATTTCCTGTTCTTTGTAGCTCTTAATACATTTTGTCTTTTCGTGTGATACATTTGTATCTTTCTTTCTGTATCCTTGTAATCTGCGTAAGACTTTCCAACTTCTTCTTCTATGTGCCATGTCTCGTCAACACATTGGCGATCATGATTTTCCACAATTTCCTGTTCTTTGTAGCTCTTAATACATTTTGTCTTTTCGTGTGAAACATTTGTATCTTTCTTTCTGTATCCTTGTAATCTGCGTAAGACTTTCCAACTTCTTCTTCTATGTGCCATGTCTCGTCAACACATTGGCGATCATGATTTTCCACAATTTCCTGTTCTTTGTAGCTCTTAATACATTTTGTCTTTTCGTGTGATACATTTGTATCTTTCTTTCTGTATCCTTGTAATCTGCGTAAGACTTTCCAACTTCTTCTTCTATGTGCCATGTCTCGTCAACACATTGGCGATCATGATTTTCCACAATTTCCTGTTCTTTGTAGCTCTTAATACATTTTGTCTTTTCGTGTGATACATTTGTATCTTTCTTTCTGTATCCTTGTAATCTGCGTAAGACTTTCCAACTTCTTCTTCTATGTGCCATGTCTCGTCAACACATTGGCGATCATGATTTTCAACAATTTCCTGTTCTTTGTAGCTCTTAATAAATTTTGTCTTTTCGTGTGATACATTTGTATCTTTCTCACCATCTCCTAGCAATCTGCGTAAAACCTTCCAACTTCTTCTTCTTCTTCTATGAGCCATGTCTCTTCAGCACGTTGGCGATCATGGTTCTCCACAATTTCCTATTCTTTTTGTCTTTTCGCCATCTCTCCTGAACCTTGCTCAGGGTCCATTTACTCAAGCTTGCCATGTAAATTATGAGATCCTTAGTCTGTCTCACATTCAAACTGTCCTGTGAGTATCAAAGTTTCCTAACACTCCCTCCTCATTATGAATCCAAGAAATTAAAACTGACTTTTCCTGATCTTAACCCTAAAACACTAACCATGGGTATATACCCAGAGTATATACCATTGGTATATAGCACCTGGCGCAAAATTTCCTATTTTTAATTACAATTTTCAGTACCTGATTTTCTTACCTAAATAATGTTTTCAGTTCCTATTAACGTTAACACAAAGTACAAAGTTTGAAGTACCTGCATGTAAAATATTTCAAATAAAGATATATATATATATATATATATATATATATATATATATATATATATATATATTTTGATATTTTCAAAATCGGGTATGATATAGCTATGGTTAGTAGTGGTGTAAATTTAATTGATGGGTAGTGTTCTAGGGTTAAGTATATATATCTCTTTTGTTTCCATTTTCTCTAAAACTCCGTCATTGTTCACATGTTCCATCCATGATATTCTCAGCATCCTTCTGCAGAACTACATATCTGCTGCTTCAAGACTATTCGACATCTGGGAGGAGATTTTCCAGCATTCATTGCTATATAAGACGATTGATATTAAATAACAGTTCAGTACCCTTTTTTTCCAATAAACAGATTATATACCTTGTTAGCTAGTATTTATTTGGTAGGCGTGTTTGTTTATGTTTATGCAATTATAATAAGATTTTCCCTCAAACGAATACCGACTGATATATTCAGATTTTTATTAAAAGCTAAAAGACGGGAGTGGTCGTTGGACATATGTGAACATCTATGAATAAAAAAAAATACGAACAAGTCAGGAGAAATTTATTGCTTTGCAGACGATTAGAAAAATCAGCAAAAGGAATATTTATTGGCGACAAACTGATATTTTTCCAAAGGAAAATTGTATGTGACAAGTTGAAATGAAAGAAATGAAAAGTACACGAAAATGTATACATAGGAGATGATGGTGGCCATATTGGAAAAGACCGAAAACTAGAGAAGGGCATGTGCAAATAGATAATATAGAATAAGAATACCGTATAGAATAAGATAGATAGATAGATAGATAGATAGATAGATAGATAGATAGATAGATAGATAGAAAGAAAGACTAAGATAGAGAGAGAGAAGATCTAAAGACTAAAATAGATAGATAGATATCTAAAAACTAAAATAGATAGATGTAAAGACTAGATAGATAGACAGAGAGATGATCTAAAGACTAAAATAGATAGATAGATAGATAGATAGATAGATAGATAGATAGATAGATAGATAAAGAGAGGGAGAGATGATCTAAAGACTAAAATAGATAGATAGATACATAGATAGATAAAGAGAGGGAGAGATGATCTAAAGACTAAAATAGATAGATAGATAGATAGATAGATAGATAGATAGATAGATAGATAGATAAAGAGAGGGAGAGATGATCTAAAGACTAAAATAGATAGATAGATAGATAGATACATAGATAGATAAAGAGAGGGAGAGATGATCTAAAGACTAAAATAGATAGATAGATACATAGATAGATAAAGAGAGGGAGAGATGATCTAAAGACTAAAATAGATAGATAGATAGATAGATAGATAGATAGATAGATAGCACATATAAATTCTTTCTTTCAAAGACCGATGAATTAAAAAATATCAACAGAATTATGGTTTATATGTAGCAAGTTTTGATATTTACATTAAATAACCCAGAGAAATATTTATTAAAATATTCTTTTCAATTAAAAATTAAAATTCTTTTTTTCTAAATTTGAATGAAAAATAAATAATTCAGAATAAATATTTATTAAAATATGATTTTAGAAATTGTTATGCTAATTAAATATTACTGATTATGTTAAAAAAAAAAACAGATAGGAAATGATAGTTTCTCCATTAGATACAAAGAAGCCTACTGAACTGTTTAAGTAATATTTATCTTCCTATATGGCAGTTAATACTAGACAATCTCCTCACACATAAAAAGGAGACTAGAAGCAACAGAAATGTGGTTCTACAGAAGGATACTGAGAATACCATAGACTGAATATGTGAGTAATGACGATGCTTTTTTTAGGGTTTCACTCCAAGCAGGGTGATAATGCCACTAGGAAGCAGATAGAATTGAGTTAAAATGAAAGACATTGAGAAAACTGAGAACTGAGAAGATTGAGGAAAAAACAAAAAGGAACAGGGTTCAAGAAGACAGATGACGATTGATATTGCATTTAGATTTTTGAAGATTTTAGTTGTCAGGGAAGCAAGAAATCTGAAAGGATTAGATAGATAGATAGATAGATAGATAGATAAAAAAGACAATTGTAAAATATTTCTTAGTCATTGTCGATTGAATATAGATAGATAGATAGATAGATAGATAGATAGATAAAAAAGACAACTGTAAAATATTCTTTAGTCAATGCCGACGCGTTTCGTCCATCCGACTTTACGATGGCAAGCGTGATTACATCAAATTCGAAATATTAAAAAGGAAATGCTCCTGTATAGCCTCTTTCTGGATATTAAATAGAGAAGCGTTTTCCTTTTTAAATTTTGAATTTGATGTAATTATACTTGATTGATCAAGTCAGATTGACGAAACGCGTCGGCAATGACTAAGAAATATTTTACAATTTTCTTTTTATCTATCTATCTATCTATTTTTCTATCTATCTATCTATCTATATATATATATATATATATATATATATAGTATATCAAAAACTCTTTTACAAGCATTGGAGGTGGGTTCCTCACACCAAAACAAGGACCAAAGGCCATATACACATATATCTAAAATGCCATCATTGTACCTCATCTCATCAATTCATAACATTGACTGGCAGACCCTTTCAAATACTCCCACAACGCTATCTTCTTGTTAGCAGAGGTACATCCTCTAGCAGGTCTGGAAGTATGTTTGAAATAAAGTTTCTGTAGTGATCTCCTATAAGACGTGCTTGGAGAACATATAGGCCTACCAGACAGTTACCTACAAATTAAGCCCACATCGTTAACTGATGCTGTTGTCTAGCCTGTATTGTACCCAGAAATGTTGGTTGTGTAAATTTGCTATTCCATCTTTTGCCAAATGTTGCCTCATCCGTAAAACAATACAGAAGAGACAAACAACGAATCGGCCGTTTTTGTAATAAACCATTAGCAAAAGTTTCTCCCGTGGTGACTGATCATGGGAGACATCAGATTTCGCAGATCCACGAAAACAGACAATAAATTTAAAAGAATATGAAAAGTTGGACATACATCCAAACTTGACCAAAGAACTAAAACAATTCTAAGACGTCTACGTGTTTATCAGGCTCCATTACCATTGGAGTACTTGAAAAGCTACGGAAGCGTCTAACAAGACTTTTAGAACAATTAAAAATCCTAAATATTGGGTTGTCCAAAAGTTTCATCGGTTTATTAACCTTTTAAGCCCCGACCACCGATTTACCGGTGGTAGTGAAAAATTACGTAATACCCAGCCACCGGTTGAACCGTAGTTAAACACTTGTAACTATTTTTATATCTCAGGGGCTCAGGAAGAAGGGCTAAGATTGTTCAGGAACTCAGGGCTCAAAATGGTTAAGTAAATTTTTTGCTTACTAAACAAATCAAATTTTCGGCCAGCTTAATAGAGACACCCTAGCTATGTGTTAAATAGCAGAGTATGCTGGGTTTCTGAGCTTTGGTTGGTAGCCAGTCTAGGAGAATGAAAACTCTGAATTCAAAACTCTGGAGAAGGCAACGGGAAAGCGCTCTAGTCTCTTTCGCCCAAAAATGTCCTGGTAATTTACGGATAAAAAAGAAAAGCAATTTGTGGAGAGCCATGATCGTCTAAGTCTTGAAGGTATATGCCATTAAAAATATAATAAAACAAACAAAGAACAACACTTTCAACTTAACCATTTTTGCTTTTAAATGACTAAAAACGCTTAACAAAGAAAAAATCAGTTCACATGTACCAAGAGAACATCTACTTCCTATTTCATAAATCGCAACTCATACTATAAATTAATTAAATGATCGATATGCAATCGATATAGAATTGAATAAAAAACCCGATCGATATCATTCTTAATCCATTTGGAAAGCGTGTTCATTTTGACGAAAACATTTAAGTCAATTAGAATCCAATTTAACTTACTTGAAATAATTGATATTCGTACGCGGAAAGGTCATAGACGAATAAGATTAATGCTTGGCTACCGGCTGAAATCGGTGCCGTGGTCGGCGTTCGATCCCACCTAAAAACCTGTTATTTCAAATGGGAGTTTTCAAAGTATAAATTTAGTTTTTACCGTAATAGCAAGGTTCGAGAAACAAAATCTTGTGATATGTTTCATTTCGTTCACTTGGAGTGGATCTAAATTGCGCTAAGTTTCGTAAATGTCATTTCTAATTTGGCAATGTATTCATCTTGTTGAAGACATTTAAAGCCAATTGGAATCCAATTCATTTTTCTTGAAACTATTAATAACCGCACACGAAAATGTTGTCGATAAATAAGATGAGGAACTTCCATGGTGGCTGACATCATTTTAGTAATGTGTCGAGTGTTGTGTAAGTGTGTTTTTCTGGGTTTTGTAACAAGAGAAAAGCATCTAAATAAAAATGAGACGTCGATACGATGAGAATATTGCAATTTCCCAATATTACAAAGGATGTTCTTATAAGAAAGGCACTGATGAGGTCTCAGATAGATAGATACATAGATAACGAACAGAATGAGATAGATAGATAGATAGATAGATAGATAGACAGATAGATAGATAGATAGATAGATAGATAGATAGATAGATAGATAAGAAACAGAATAAGATAGATAGATAGATAGATAGACAGATAGATAGATAGATAGATAGATAGATAGATAGATAGATAGATAGATAGATAAGAAACAGAATAAGATAGATAGATAGATAGATAGATAGATAAGAAACAGAATAAGATAGATAGATAGATAGATAGATAGATAGATAGATAGATAGATAAGAAACAGAATAAGATAGATAGATAGATAGATAGATAGATAGATAGATAGATAGATAGATAGTCCATTGCTTATGTTCACCCCTACTGCTATATCGATGATTCAATCTCCTGGTTAGAGTCCTAGCTGCCGGATGTAGTTTATCGTCATACCCAGGACTATTAAGACATGGATTGTCAGGGATCCCTTCATTGAGTCTATCACAACATTTCCCAATTTCAGTTATTAATGTCCTCATGTGTGATTTTTTTTTTTTGATTTACGCCACAAGCACGCTGCCCTCTTACAGTTTTTTTGAAGATATTCAAACCTGCACCACAGTCTTTGGAAATAAGAAAACGCATTCTATTTTTGTGGTCTTTGATCCCTATGTGATCTGGGCGATTAGCTTTGGTCATAGTCTCTGAGTGTCTTGTAATGTCAACTAAAATCACCACAGGTCCTATGCCTCAACCAGATCTGAGTGTGTTCGAACCATTTTTACAAGTTTCCTTCACATAAATGTTGCGAGTTGACTAATTGCTGTAGCATACCTACAGACGATAATGGGTATGTCCCCATTTACATAAATACAGTAGTAATTACTGTATGTTGGTCTGAAGTCGGAGATTCGTCTCCAGCAGTTCTGGTCAAAATCTATGCCTCCGAGCAGAGAGGATCTCTAGACGAGGCTATGTCGAAGGGCAGAGTCTCATCTCGGGAAACAGCTACCCGACTCCGTTATATACGGTGTCTACGGGGAATTTTTGGCCGAGTCCACGGCTCGGATAGCCCACATTAAATTCGGCCTTGTGTCACATCTGACCGCCTAGGTCGATTGATAGATAACCTGCAGTTGGTGATTCGTCTCCAGCTGTGCAGGTCAAAATCTGTCTCCGGGCAGAGAGGATCCGCAGATGAGTCTACATCGAAGGGCAGATTCTTGTCTCAGTAAACAGGTACCCGACCCGGTTTTATACGGGGCCTACGAGGAATTTTTGGCTGGGCCTATGAATACGGATACCACACATTAAATTCGGCCTTGACCGTGGGGCGGTTGGTAGATATTCTGCAGTTGGAGATTCATTGTGGAATTCACTCGACTCATTTCTAGCAGCTGACTACTACTACTACTACTACTACTCGCTGTTGGCGAATCTTATATTTGTTGTACTTGTCCTAAGTATTATCGTTCATTACTAAACATCGTGTGAATATTCTATTCAGTAACCTTCCCTAGGTTATAACACTAATGCCGACATCGACCCACGTTGTCATATGTACTTTTATATTTGATGGAATATATTTTTACAACACTTATAATAAATAAATTAGTAGGAGTAATAGTACTAGTATTCAGAGATTTTTCATAATGGCCCGCTTTGGTCACTCATGTAGCGAAGTTCATCTTTTAGACCTGGGGCTACCATAACGGTGTGATAGATTATTTGGTTAAACGGAGTCGCGCTTTAATATGCGAGCAGTGCCGAAGAGAATGGTCTTTTGGATTTCTTGTATCTTGATTTTTCTAGTCACCATGGTAATTGTGAATTCTAATAATAAAAGCACTAAAACAGGTTCATGTAAAACTTTGAAGTCTGTCTATATTTCTGAGATGAGGTATTATGTACAGTATTTACATTATTCGGACTATTGTCCTCATCTTTGTCACCATATTTATCACAACGTTTCGGCCTTTCAGTATCTGTCTATATTTCTGAGATGAGGTATTATGTACAGTATTTACATTATTCGGACTATTGTCCTCATCTTTGTCGCCATAGTTATTACAACGTTTCGGCCGTTGTACGCTCCGGCCTTCTTCAGGTGGTTGGAATGTCGAACTGAACCCTTTATTCCGCTCACTGGGGTAGATTGTTCTAGTTCCACGTGCCATGTTTGATGGATGTCAGTTATCAGTTATCTCCTGTTAATTCCCATCTGAAAGTTCTCCACTGCCTTAACCGGGTATTGAACTCACACTCTTTGGGTCCTGTCACTGTATCTAACCAACGCCTTTATCCTCAAGTTCACATGGCACAGTGGATAAAGGCGTTGGTTAGATCCAGTGACAGAACCCAAAGAGTGTGAGTTCAATACCCGTTTAAGGCAGTGGAGAACTTGGAGAGGGGAATTAACAGGAGATAACTGATAACTGACATCCATTCAACATGGCACGGGGAACTAGAACAGTCTGCCCCAGTGAGTGAAGTAAAGGGTTCAGTTCGACAGTCCAACCACCTGAAGAAGGCCGGAGCGTATTACAGCCGAAATGTTTTAATAAATATGGCGACAAAGATTAGAACAATAGTTCGAATAATGTAAATAATGTAAAACTTTGGAATATAAAGAAATAACAGAAAGCCTTCCATTTTTTATTTGTTAAGGCATGTCGTCATGTTTGTTAATGCTTCTTGTAAATATTATTCCTATGAAAATCAAATAAAAAGTTCTTTTTCTTTTTCTTTATTTTTCATGACAGGATGTACCGGGAAGTTTAATAACCGAGCCCAACGGGGAAACAGTCTCTTTGCACCTGATTCTTCAGATCCTCCTGCCGATTGTTGTCATTTGCATCATCAGTCTTCTCTGTGTGATGCTGTTTTTGCGTAAAATGCATCAGAAGCACTATCGGGTCAAGAACGAGAAAGTGATTAAGACTGCTGACAGCATGCAACTTCTGGATCGAATGAATGTCATCAACAAGAACCCCAGCTACTACAGTTCTTACAGCGATGACATCACCGGTAAAAAGTTCTTTGTCAAAGAGATTCCCGTCAATTCCATCAAGTTGCTAGAATTGGTTGGGGAAGGAGCCTTCGGTCAAGTCTTCAAAGGTAATCTCTTTCTTTTATCTTCATTTTTAGCTTTCTGTATCGTCTTCTTCTTATTATTATTATTATTATTATTATTATTATTATTATTATTATTATTCTTTCCCAATCTTCTTTATCATTCTTTCACGCTTCCATATCTTCATTTTGTTCTTTCCTTTTATAGCTCTTTTTATTTATCTGCGTTTTCCCCACTTTTTCTGTTACGTCTTCACTTTTTAAATGGTCCTTACTTTCACTTTCACTTTCACTTTCATTTCCTCATTCCTTTTCCACTTGTCCTTCACGTTTTTACTTCTCTTTCATTTTTATTTTCTGCCGGTTACCTTTCAATTTATCTTCCTTTTCGCTTTCGTTTTACTCCTTCACTCTTTTTTTTCTTCTCTTTCAATTTTCGACACTTTCATTTTCTTCATTTTTTATACTTTCACTTTCATCTAATTGTTCTGCTTATCTACGTTTTCTTCTTCACTTTAACTTCTCTTTCTTCCTTTTGTTATTCTACTTGTTATTCTGCACAGCTTTATTCCCTTTCACTTTTCTTCTTCACCTGATTTTTCTCCTTCACTTTCCTTCGTTTTTTATTATTTTTCTGTTTCATTTTTTTAGTCTTTCTCTAACATCGTTATATATATATATATATATATATATATATATATATATATATATATATATATATATATATTTCCTTAATTTATACTTGTTTTTACATTGCCTGTTTAGATTTTATTTTGTTTTCATCAGCTACTTGTTTTCTTTTTCTTCATTTCTTCTCTTTTCTTTCGCCTTTTTTTTTCTTTTTCTCTGTCTTCCGATTTTTGTGCACATTGCCTTCAATTGTCTTACTTTTACATCTTTTTTTTCTTTCTCCTCTTTCTTCTTTCACTTTCTGTTAATCTTTCTTTTTCGCATTCCTCCTCTTCTCTGTTTACCTCTTTCTGCAATTCTTCTGTGTCAAGAATAATTAGTAGCAGGCAGACAAAATAATTTACATCAATACTGGATTTTTCAGCCTACTCTTTTTTTTAAAGGAAGCAGCCTGTTCTATGATTAGTTGAGCAGAAGTCACGTGACAATAATAATTTTTCTGCTCTGATATGTTTATGCCGAATTGTCTTTAAATCCTTTCTACTTATCGCTTCTGAAGTATAAATAATAAAAAGTGCGTTCTTGGAGATTAGACTAAAAAACCAAGTGGAGAGCTTTCTCGAAGGGGGGGATTTGATGGGAGCTCGCCAGTGGGAGATAAATGATGGGAGTCTTATTTGAATTGGCGAAATATATATATATATATATATATATATATATATATATATATATATATATATATATGTCATTGATAAAACAGACGACCTGTACCTTCGTCTGCCGAAATAGCCTATGCCCCATATGTGGTAATTTTGGATTTTATTGTTTATTAATTATATTGCTCTGTATTAATAAATACATTGAGCTCTTTTTATGGATCAGTTTTAATATTTTATATTACTAGGTTTCACTTGGATTATATACCAACGGATTTGTTACCTTTACGATATATATATATATATATATATATATATATATATATATATATATATATACAGTGTAACCCGGATATAAGAGACCCGGATATAAGAGAAACCCGGATATAGGAGAGATTTTCTTTGGTCCCAAATTAGAGCCTGTGTTAATGTATATAAAATAGACCAAACCCGGATATAAGAGAAACCCGGATATAAGAGACTTCTTCTCTGGTCCCGACAACTCTCTTATATCCGGGTTACACTGTATATATATATATATATATACTCTCTCTCTCTCTCTCTCTCTCTCTCTCTCTCTTACTCACACACAGACACACACACACATATTCAAAAATCAGCCATTCTTCCATGCATTGAATACTGCTACCATATCTGGTCTGGTCTTCTTGGTATTCATCTCGAGGTTCTTGACAAAATCCAAAGAAGGATCTATAATGTAAAGGTTCCTAACTTGGTATACCGTCTTCAGTGACTTTCTCACCGACATGACATGGCTTCCCTCTGTTTTATCTACAACTATTTTCATATTAACTGGGTTGTGACGAGCTTTTTTTTATCCTGGTTCCCCGACTACATGAATTCAAACGAGCTACTAAATTAGCATCTAGGTTCCACTTGATTACTGTTGAAATAGCTAAATGCAGCCGCCACTTCTATTCCAAGAGTTTCTTTTCTCGCACTTCCCGCCTGTGAAAATCCCTTCCGTTTACTTGCTTCTATGATAACTACTATCTTCAAAACTTTAAATGCAACGTCAATCGTCAGCTTCTATCTTCTTGAATTCCTCTCATCTCTTGTTCATTCCTCAATAATACCTATACTCAATCTTTTCTCTTATTTTCACTTCCTGTATATTCGTGCGAAGTAGTGTCAGTCCGCTTTGCTTGGAAGGGAAATGATTAAAACAAATTCCTAAAACTAAATATAATATATATATATATATATATATATATATATATATATATATATATATATATATATATATATATGGCATTAAAGGCAAGAAATTTTTTTACTATAGGGCATGATAAATTTTAAAACAGAAACACAAGTCGACCGGTTTGGTCCCCTCTCGTCAGAACTGTAAACGGAGAAACAAATTATGAGAAGAAAGTCTGTCGCGGATGACGTGAATGAATGGACAGGAAAAAAATATAATAATAAAAGTTATAACACCAAAGATGCTAGGGACACAGCACCTCAAGCCCAAGCAAACAGTCTCTTTGTTTACAAAGAGCGGGTCGCCTGGACCTGATGAACAGCGTCTCCAACACCATCAGATAGAATAACGAGTGTGCTTTGGCCAGAACAGGGAACCAGCTCACATTAAATTCCATAGCACAGGTTAGATTATTTATCAAGTGATCCGCTATAGAAGACCCGTATGTATTTCGAATGGCATCAACAAACGAAAAATTTTTGTTAAGTATTTTAGCAGGCACGTGCTTTTTATGTCGTTCTACCTATGTAGTCGAGTCCACAACTACATTTAAAATAATATACATTTTCACTTTCACTTTCACTTTCATCTGATTGTTCTGTTTCTTCTTCTTCAGTTTAACTTCTCTTTCTTCCTTCTGTTATTCTACTTGTTATTTTGCACAGCTTTATTCCCTTTCACTTTTCTTCTTCATCTGATTTTTTCCTTCACTTTCCCTCATTTTTTTTATTATATTTCTGTTTCATTTTTAATCTTGGTTTAACATTTATATATATATATATATATATATATATATATATATATATATATATATATATATATTCAGATAATTAACCCTTGTCCTTACATTGCCGTTTTACTTTTTTCTTCATCGGCTACTTGTTTTCTTTTTCTTCATTTCTTCTCTCTTTAGCTTTTCTTTTTCTTTTTTTTTCTTTTTCTCTGTCCTCGAATTTTTGTGTCTATTGCCTTCAATTGTCTTATTTTTACCTCTTTTTTTTCTTTCTCCTCTCTCTTCCTTCGCTTTCTCTTAATCTTTCTTTTTTGCGCCCTCCTCTTCTCTGTTTACCTCTTTCTGTAATACTTCTGTGTCAAGAATAATTAATAGTAGGCAGACAAAATATATATATTTATATATTTTTATATATCTATTTTGTCTGCTTGCTACTAATTATTATATATATATATATATATATATATATATATATATATATATATATATATATATATATATTCAAAAATTATAACATAAAGCTGTTATAACATCACTACAAAAATACCCATTTTGTTTCAAAACTTTTGGTGTCTTATCAAGTGATGGTGTTGAGCACTCTTTTTAAGAATATTATTTTGGGTTATTGTAATTTATTCCATCTATACCAATCCTATACTCGTATATATATATATATATATATATATATATATATATATATATATATATATACATACTGTGATTGTTACTTCATTGCAGATGAATACCATCCCCTCACGTGGTAGTTTTATTGTGTTTTTCATTCAGAACTTTATTATTTTCATCATTTATACCTGAGCTAATGCACTGCTATGAGCGCGTAAAGGATTCTTAACGCTAGATTCACTTTTACAATTTCTCTTTCACATGTGGCGAGCAAAGTTTGTCTGTGTTACCCATGTTGGAAATTTGCCTGTCCCTGTGCAAAAACATGTCGCATTTGAGTCCTGCAAAAGACTTTTATAAAACTCGTACATGTAACCTACAGGTCTTTCTGGTAGGGCTGCATTCACGGGAATTTAAGCTTGACCTGTCTAGGGTGATCTCATGTGACCGGCTAAACCAGCCGCCGAGAGGATGACTTTTCCTCAAATACTGACAATGTGCTTGTGTCTGAATAGTTCTGGGACGGATTCTCTTTCTCTCTTCCAAATGATGAGCTTTTTGTTGGAATGCTCAATTCTCTTCTTCTCAAAATTATTTCAGCATTAATTTAACTCTCATCAGCCAGATCTATCTCCAGCAACCGTTTCCCAGTCTTCAACATTAACGCCAAGAGTCCTTAGGTTGAATTTAACTACATCCGTGAAAAGTTTTTATGAGCTTATGCACAGATGAATTACCTGGTATCAGCTCACTATAAAAAAAAAAGTCTTAATTTTGAGCTGGAACAAAATAAACGACTCGCTCATAAGCCCAAAAAATGTTTTGCTACGAGTCCGTAAGTGATTATTAAGGCCAGTTTCGCTTTTAGAACCTCCCTTATATACGTGGTAAAGAAAATTTGTCTGTGTTACGTATGCTGTCCCTGTGTATAATCATGTGACGTTTGACTCCCTCAACAGAATGTCAAACCTTGACAGAAAACTCGCACAAGTTAATCTACATGTATTTCTGGTAGGGTTGCATTCACGGGAGTTTTTTTAAGCTGACTTCTCTGGTGGGATCTCATGTGACCGGCTAAACCAGTCGCCGAGAGGGTGACTTTTTTCTCAAATACTGCCAATGTGCTGGTGTCTGGATAGCTCTGGGACGGATTCTGTTTCTCTCTTTCAAATGATGCGCCTTTTGTTGGAATGCTCAATTCTCTTCTGGTTAGAATTGTCCCAGTCTTCTCTTCAACATCAACTCCAAGTATGTTTAGCTTATATTTGACTACATACTTGAATATATATGATATATAAATTCATGAATCATTCATACAAAAAACAAATATAGATGTTAATGATTTAAATGGCGAGAATACATCATCGCAACCAATATAAATAATATACACCAACCCCGAACCTGTATATGAATGATGTGATCCCTGTTTATAAATTCCAGTTGCATAAGGTCTTTTTAATTTTTTACAACCTTTCGTCTGTTCCTACAGACATCATCAGGTATGGAAGTAGATTTTGTTCTTGTTTTTACTTCTCGGTAAATCATTAACCTCTATATTTGTTTTTTGTATGAATGATTCATGAATTTGTAAATCATAATTGCGCCTTTTAATTGAAATATATATATATATATATATATATATATATATATATATATATATATATATACAAAGAAGTTTGATTTAAAAGAATCGACAAGATCTGTCTGTTTAAATTTCTATTATATTTACGTCCCGTAGGGGGAACGAGGCCGCTCAAAAAGAATGCGATTTATTTATTTCATTTTTATTTTTAATACTAATATAATATAAGGGGGTTTAGTTATATCATCTCAAAGAATATCAGGAGCATGAAGCCAAACTCGTTAAGAAATACTTAAACTACAATCTGTATGCAACATATTTCTCCGATCACTGCTTGAAAATAGCTTCCAGCGAAAGAATCCTGTAGGTCTTACCTTCATCAGATCTCACAGACTGGTGCCACCGTATCACAAACAACGAACTGTTCCAAATAATAGAAGATTCACTTGACTTTCAACAACAGCAGCGGCTAAAATGTTTGGTACATGTAACACGAAGAGATATTTTAACATACAACGTGTGTTAGCACGTGCGATAACCTGTCTTCATCAGCCGCCGACCAGGGGGTGATATCAAGGTTTCGGTGACTATGGCGGGACCGGCACCCCTGGCGCCACCAGCAGCGTTTGCCACTAAGCAGGGTATGAAGATAAGCTAATTGATCGTTCCTTTTTGCAAATTCTATCAGTAATGAAAGTTTCCTGAATGCGTTCACCGCTATTGACGCGCTCGTAAAAGTCGTTATAAACGACCACGCAAATATCTCAGTTGCGCATGTTAGGTCGTGCTGTTGCGCGCATTTTATTTGCTTGTTTTGATCTCGACCAAATCCAACATGGCGCGTGTTGAACAGTTTTTTGAATGCGATGCGAAATAATTAATAATTGCATAAACAAAACCTTCCACATTACTCTTAACAAAAGATTTCGAAGGATACGCTAACCAGTCACTGAAAAGAACGATAACTCTGATATTTAGAATCTTATTTTCTAAAAAAATGTTTTAAGAGAAACATTAATTTTTTTAAGTTATAAATAAGAAGTATAGTATTTCTATACTAGTATTTATTAAAAGTATTTAATTATTAAATTAATATTTAATTATTAAATTAATATTTAATTATTAGATTAATATTTAATTTATAAATTGTTAAATTTATTAAATTATTAATAATTATTAACTTTTACATAATTAATATATATTATTAATTATTAACTATTAATTACTAATAATTATTAACTCATTATTTAAATTATTGAATTTATTAAATTATTAAATTTATTAAATTATTAAATTTATTAAATTATTGAATTATTATTTATTTATTATTATTTAGTATTTATTTATTGCTGGTATTTCATATACAGTTGCGGCCAAAATGTTCAGAACGGCATTGTTTTCGTCAGAAAAGTAGGTATAAGTTTTTATCAAATTTGTTTTATATTCTATAATTTTCATAGACAATAAATACGATATTAATTGTTATTGTCTGAGATTTTGGTATAATTTGAGAGGAGAATACAAAAGTTATGGATGATTTCGTGATTTACTGCAAAACCCATGGCGGCCAAAATGATCAGAACGGTTGCTTTTACTCTGTGTTTTAGTATATTTAACTGGCAAACTCTAATTTTTTAAATTGTTTACGTGACGGTTCGTTTACTAAACATTAGTAAGAATATCTGCAGTGTACTTTGTTAATATAATACCACTTACTCCGTTACCAATTCGTCAGCAGATTATTAAGCTTCGAAAGAAGAATAATTTAAATATTGGGTCTATTGCAAAGATTGTTAATAAGTCAAAAAATTTTGTTCACGGTATTCTTAAGGTCTACGATGATTGGGGTTCGTGTGAAGCAAGGAAGTCTACAGGTAGGCCAAGAAAAACGACCAAGAGAGAAGATCGTGCTATGGTAAAGTTGGTTAAAAAGGACAGATTTAAAACTGCTGCAGATGTTTCTCGGGAAATGAGCATTGTACTGACGAAAACTTTATCTCGAAAAACTGTCTCATCGTTTAGTTGAACATGACCTACAAGCAAGAACACCTGCAGTGAAGCTACTGATCAGCTCCAAGAATAAAAAGTGTCGTCTTACCTTTGCAACCGAACATGTGTTGTGGTCTCAAGAAAAATGGCAAACGGTGCATTTCAGTGATGAATCTAAGTTTATGTTATTTAGCTCAAATGGGAAAAGGTACGTTCGTCGAAAAGTAGGTGAAAAATTGTCGCCTAAATGCCTTAAGACTAGTGTTAAATTCAGTGGGGGAAGTGTCATGGTTTGGGGGATGATATCCGGAGATGGTGTGGGCCCTTTGGTGCGATTACATGGAAAGGTAAATGCAGGAGTTTATAAACAACTTGTAAAAGATCATGTCTTGCCTGTGCTGAGAAATGCAACTAAGCGGCCACCCATATTCATGCAGGACAATGCTCCATGTCACAAGACTAAAGTAGTCATGAACTTCCTCAAGGCTGAAAAGGTTATTGTTATGGATTGGCCTGCTCAAAGCCGAGATCTCAATCCTATTGAAAATGTGTGGAATATTCTAGAAGGACGTTCGAAAGCCAGAAATCCTAAAACAATCGAGCAATTATGGAATGCCCTTCAGGAAGAATGGAATAAGATCACACAGCAAGAAATTGAAAATTTAATTTCCTCATGCAGTCGAAGATGTCAAAGTGTGATTGAAACTAAAGGGCTTCACACTAAATATTAAATAATTCCAGTTTTCTCTGTCATTTTTTATTACAACCGTTCTGATCATTTTGGCCGCCATGGGTTTTGCAATCATTAAACCATCCATAACGTTTGTATTATCCTCTCAAATTACAACAAAATCTCAGACAATAACAATTAATATCGTATTTATTGTCTGTGAAAATTATAGAATATAAAACAACTTTGATAAAAACTTATACCTACTTTTCTGACGAAAACAATGCCGTTCTGAACATTTTGGCCGCAACTGTATTTATAGTATAAAAATTTATAATATAAATTATATTTTAAAACTTAAAAAAAAAACCTTCCACACTACTCTAAACAAAAAGTTAGGAAGAATACTCTAATCAGTACTGAAAAGAACTATGACAGTGAAATTGGGAAACCTATTTTCTGAAAAATTGTTCCAAAAGGAACATTTTTATAAACTTCAACCGACTTCAGCATTTGACGGAGAACATTTCCAGGAAACAGTTTTTATTACTATTGCTATTATTATGTAGATATTTTTAGTTCTCTGCCTTGGAAATCAAAATTCGAATCTGATGGGAAAATATCCGTCAATCATCCATGTCCGCTGATTGCGTCTCGCAAGCGTTCAACATTTTCAGATGTTCAATTTGTTGAAGGCTGCCGAAAAACGTCGAACGAGTCTAACGACTTGACGGCCAAGTTTGAAGTGACGGTGTCATTTTCCGCTGAAGAATATTTGGACGATTTGGGCAGATAGATAGATAGATAGATAGATAGATAGATAGATAGATAGATAGATAGAGAGAGAGAGAGATAGAGAGAGAGAGAGACAAACAGACTGAGATAGATAGATAGATAGATAGATAGATAGATAGATAGATAGATAGATACGAACAGACAGTGATAGATAGATAGATAGATAGATAGATAGATAGATAGATAGATAGATAGATAGATAGAAAGAAACAGACTGAGATATATAATTACGAACAGACTGATAGATAGATAGATAGATAGATAGATAGATAGATAGATAGATAGATACGAACAGACTGAGATATATAGATATGAACAGACTGATAGATAAATAGATAGAGAGAGAGAGGTGAACAGACTGAGATAGATAGATAGATAGATAGATAGATAGATAGATAGATAGATAGATAGATACGAACAGACTGATAGATAGATAGATAGATAGATAGATAGATAGATAGATAGAAACAGACTGAGATACATAGGTAGATAGATACGAACAGACTGTGATAGATAGATAGATAGATAGATAGATAGATAGATAGATAGATACGAACAGACTGAGAAAGGTAGAGAGAGAGAGCGAGAATAGGTAGATATACCAAATAATCGATTATTTATAGCCGTTTTGCATTAACAATAAAAAAAAAAGAAATAGCCAACAAATCAATGATATTAATTATAAACACGGCCACAATGTGATGGCTGTGTTTGAAAAATAAAAAGCTTTTCTATCATTATAGATACTGTTGTAACCTAGGCAGGGTTACTGAATGAGAATAACCAAAACAGAGTTTGGAAATGAAATGATAATCTTTATAACACCAACAAATTACAACACTCGCCAGCGGCGTGAAGTAGGTAAACCACTGCCAGTGGTAGACTTATAAGACAGCATATTACCCCCACTTAAAATAATGACCATTGGGACATACCCGTTAATGCTCATAGGTACGGTATATAACAGATCTACATATTCAGTAAAAAAATTTTTAAAATCATTCTTGATAATATCTATGGAATAGCCGAACGTGCTAGGATATATAGAACATTTAGACAGTTTTTTTTTTCAGAATTTATGTCTAGAAAAGAAAACTCTTATAAGAAAGACTGAATAAAAAGTTTACTAGCAGTACTTCGCCAGTCCTCTTTAATAGAGCTTGCATAAGAAAAGTATCCATACACAAATATGCTATATATATATATATATATATATATATATATATATATATATATATATATCGAAATTTCTGTATTTTTGTTGAGTATTTTTCTAGACTCGATGAATTAATTATGATTATTCAAATCTTCCTTAATTTCTCTCTCTCTCTCTCTCTCTCTCTCTCTTTATATATATATATATATATATATATATATATATATATATATATATATATATATATATGTATGTATGTATATATATATCCTTTCTTGAACCGGCTTCTAATGCTCCGGCTTGGGGAATAGAAGACGTGACTCATGGGGGCACAGTCCGTTGGTATAAGTAAACTCGGATGCTTCACACGACGGAATTTGTGAAGTGCCGGCGCTATATCGAGTCTGGTTTGTTACCTTTTCGTCATCGAGACCCGTTGTTCCAGTGGGTATGACGCTTGCGTTATATCGTAACGGTATGGGTTCGATTCTCTGCAGTGGATGCGCACTGCTGATGATTCCAAAATAGGATGAAACGGCCGTCCAGTGCTTTCTGCATTCTGTTGAGGATTATTCTAGACTCGATAAATTAATTATGATATTTATATTTTAGCTCATTAAAAATTCAGGTAGAGAAGATGGCGGTTGACATTGCATTTAATGTTTTTGACGATTGTAGACAGCAGGGAAGAAGGAAATTGAGTTACATAGGGGAAAAGTGGGATTGATTACAGTTTATCAATCTTTGGTGGTTATTTAAAACCAGAAAATATTTTCAGATTATAAAATTTCTTGTGATAATAATGGTTTTATGGTACTAGTCTCACTAATTAACCCATAACTTTGGGGAAAAGATGCGGATTCATACCTTTCCCAAGTGTATTTGCCCTTAATTAATTCTAACGAACCCAACTGTCATTTGAACTCGGCTCTACGATCAGCAAATCTGGGTCATTATCCATTACACCACCGCTCATCCAATATGGTATTCTAAAGCAGTCATCCATCTAGATACTCAACATGGTTGACATTGCTTAACTTCGATGGTTATATAAGAAAGGTTTCAGCGTGATGTTGCTGGAAAGCACAAAGACGTAAGAGAGTTTCACAAGGGAGAAGTGCGAGAGAAGAAACTATTAGCATAAAACTTACGGTTACATCTAGCCATTTCAACTGTAAAATAATGCGGCCTAGCAACCGATCTAATATTGTGTTTAAATTCATAGTCTAGGTATCAAAGAGGAAAGTACCTCAGAACAATTACCATGAAACTATAGAAAAGAGACATGGAAGCTGCCTTACAGAGGTGGGAAAATAAATGAAGCAGAGATGCCAGGTCAAGACCACTGACATTGCAGAGTTTTTTTTTTGTATTTTATAAAGAATTTCTAAATACATAGCAGAAGCACCAGACCAGATGCGACAATATATAGGCGAATGGTAAAATTATAAATGTGTAAAATAGAGTCTGTCGGGAAAAAATTGTCTGACACAACACAGTGAACCAGCTGTCCTAGCAGCAGACCTAGCAACTGATTCAATATAATCGTTCCACTTCCTGCCAGTTATCCCTTACACCACCTGCACATTCAACCTTACAGGACCTGGTATTCACAGTCACCCATCTAGGTACTGACCAGGCTCTATGTTGCTTAACATACGGGAACAGGTACTTCAACGGGATGTGGCCGTAAGCCCCTAGGAATTTGGGGAGAGCCATGATCACCCACGTCTTAAAGAGACGTGTTGCATAAAAATCTGTTTACGGATCTCCTGTAAGGGCAAGATATTCGTAATTATATATACATTGCTTCTGATTATATTTCACCGTTCGCTAAAAATTGAAATTGCTGAGAGCCACATCGCTTATAGCTACCGATTATCGAACGCAACTTCTGAAAAAAAAAGGCCACATATTAAGCATTTGAAAGGTCTGAACGTGTTTATAGCTCGAAGAAGAATGACATGGAATATAAATTGGAAGCTGTTTTTGCGACTTGATGGTTGCCCAAAACACTGGTTGCAATTCAATCAAATGTCCAGTTGAGAATCCAATCAGCTTTTCGGAATAGGCTACGGGCACCTGTTGACTTTGTAACAAAAATTCGGCCATTTGTATGACCTGGCAAAAATCTAACTCCCGACGGGATACTCTGTAACACACGCTCGACCTGCTATCATTACAAGAACCAAATCAGACCAAAAATTAGTTATTTCTGCCATATCTGGGCCGGCGCCACATAATCCTCACTTTCCAGTCTTCACAGAGTTCAAAAGCGTTTATGCAGCTTTGCGGGTGATAAATTATTTTCCACCCTACAACCCCTTTCCCCACAGACGAAACGTTGTTATACTATCATTACTCTCTCGCTATTTCCATTGCAAATGTTCAGACCAGCCACATACGTTCGATCCCGCAACCCAGACCTTCACAGCTATGTTCCGTCATACCCGGTATATAGGGTCGACTCAACTTCATTTCCTTCGTATTCCATTGGTAATGAAGAAGTTCCCCCGGGAACCCTCATCCTCAATAATGTTACTTTATGGATCAAACTCTAAACTCTATGTATTTCTTACTTTCCCCCTTCCAACAACCTCAGTAAGTAAACCGCTACCTTGATTTGCTCTTGTATATGGTGAGCAGAAGTACAAAATAATTCAAATCTTAATTTTACTTCTTTTCAACAAAACTCAGCCAATAACGAATTAGGCGTGTGTAAACATTTCCAATAATTTTTCTTCATTAAAATTAAAATAAGTAATGATAATTATTTTAACACATATAATCCGGACCATCTCGTAGTATAACGGTTATCGGCACGGAAAATGGGCTCGTCGAACTGTGTTCAAATCCTGCATTCACTTTCGTATAAACACCCTTGAGAAAGATATGAATCCATCTCGTCTTCCTACGGCTATGGGTCAAATAGCAGAGAGGACTCTAAGTGAAGCAAAAGTCTGAATCTAAGACCAAGGAGATGGCAACATTAAAACACTTCGCTATCTTTCCGAAGAATTCATGGCAATTCACTGTTAATAAAGAAAATTAATTTGAGGAAAGCCAGAATCGACTGCATTCCGATTACTAAGGCATTGTATTTTTTTAATTTCCATTTCGTTTGTCATATTCTTGATACTTCAGCCTCTGTGCTCTTCAGCCTTCTTCAGGTGTCTGACGTACTCTGTAACCTTTTCCGAGGTTAGGGAATTTTTCATACCTTGAATACTAACAAGATTATTCGCCTTTCCACTGAAGCAGAGTATGTGACTTCTCTTCACTACCAGACCTCGGAATTGAACTCACAACTGCTACCAGAACTTTTTTAACCAACACTTTAATTCACGAGGATTAAAGTTTTGAACAATCCAGTCGTTTAATTTTGAAATCGTAAACCTAATATCTGTAAACAGATGGATAGAAATGTACGTGTAGTGGTAGAATCTCTTAGTGTCCTTTCTTTCTTAATAAAATATACTATTATGTATTTCCATACTAAGCCTGAGGAGACTGGCTTGCTTAATATAAACATTAATTATTTCAGTTATATTTTCCACTGTCATTCATCGTTTATTACTTTAAAATCATTCCATAAGGAATTGTAGTCAAACTTTTTCCATCAATATATGATCAGCAAAACCTGATTTCAATGTTTCTGTTAAGTATCTTTACAGCATTCCACATGGACTGATGAAAAAGGTTTTTTCCTCAATATATTATCCGCAATGCCTGATGTCAATGTTTCTGTATCTTGACTTCATTCCACAGGGACTGATGAACAGCATTTTTCCTCTATATATGATCAACAATGCCTGATTCTAATATTTCTTTCAATTATATTGACTTCATTCCAGAGGGGATGAGAGACACTTTTTCCTCGATATATATGATCAGCAATGCCTGATTTCAATGTTTGTGTTTATTATCTGGACTTCATTCCACAAAGATTAATAACAAACGCTTTTTTCTTCTATATATGATCGGCAATGCTTGATTTCAGTGTTTCTGTCTATTATCTGGACTTCATTCTACAAGAACTGGTGGTTCCGCTTTTACTGCCATATATGATCAGCAATGCCTGATTTCAATGATTGTGTTTATTACCTTCACTTCATTCCACAAAGATTAATAACAAACGCTTTTTCCTCTATATATGATCAGCAATGCTTGATTTCAGTGTTTCTGTCTATTATCTGGACTTCATTCTACTAGAACTGATGCTTCCGATTTTACCGCCATATATGATCAGCAATGCCTGATTTGAATGTTTTGTTTATTATCTTCACTTCATTCCACAGAGATTAATAACAAACGCTTTTTCCTCTATATATGATCAGCAATGCTTGATTTCGGTGTTTCTGTCTATTATCTGGACTTCATTCTACAAGAACTGATGGTTCTGCTTTTACCGCCATATATGATCAGCAATGCCTGATTTCAATGTTTGTGCTTATTATCTTCACTTCATTCCACACGAACAAATACTACTTGGAATATATATGCATACCTTAATTCAAAATGTTACCATTTAAAATTTATGATTTCTACATCATCAGCATTTCTCTGCTTTCCATAATTATAACTGACGTTTGCGTTTATATCTCCCTTCATCCCACAACATAAATATGATTTTATCAAGAAGAACATTACTTCAGTCCGATTAAGTTGTTTTAGAGGATGAAATGTGTTGCAGAAATTTTTGCACTTTAACATTCAAATAAATACCTAACATTATTTAGATACATAGAAATTTATATATCATATTCTGCTATACTGAACATATTACACTCCTACGTCGACCTCTCGTACAAATCACATATTTTTCTATATTGTATAAAACGCACCGTTAGACCTGAATACTAAACACATATTTTCTATATTGTATAAAGAGCACATTTAGACCTGACTATTAAACACATTTTTTCTATATTGTATAAAACGCACATTTAGACCTGAATATTAAACACATTTTTCTATATTGTATAAAACGCACCTTTAGACCTGAATACTAAACGCATATTTTTCTATATTGTATAAAACGCACCTTTAGACCTACCTGAATATTGATTGCAAATCTTTCTCTATTGTATAAAACGCTCTTTTAGATGTACTAGAATATTATTACTAGAATATTATTCTTTATGGTGTAAAGCACATTCTCCGACCTACCTGAACATTGATTTCATATTGTCTGTTTTTTTAGGAGAGATGACAGCTGGTGAAGGACCATCAAATAAGGTGGCAGTGAAAGTCCTTAAAGAAGAAGTGTCCAATGAAGTGAAGAAGGATTTTGAAAGAGAAGTGGAAATAATGAGTTCTTTTGACCACGATAATATTTTGAAATTATTAGGGATCGTCATTCACGGTAAGAATATATTTGACTTCGGTTATGTTCGTGTATGTGTCCGTGGGTGTGTGAAAATTGTTGCAAACAATAAACAAAATGGCGTATTCATAACAGACACATGGATTAGAACCATCCATATAGTCAGGTTTTAGAAATGAAAACATGGGGAACGATGCGGTTATGTTTGGTGGACGTGATCTGAGTTCGAGCTGCTTTTTTTTCTGTCGATTTATAGATCTCATTGGGTGTGTTAACTATATATAGATATAGAGAATGAATATATATATATATATATATATATATATATATATATATATATATATATATATTCCAAACATGTTTTATAGAACAATATAGGCATATTGTGACTATTTATTTTTATACTGATCCTTTCCAGTAATATAATCAGTTTCTTGATGTTAAAATTAAATTCATCAAGACAATATTTTTTTTATTTATACGTTATTTAATAGATATATAGATGTATAAACAGAAAATATATTAAATAATTGTCAGACAATCCATTTCATCATGCCAACTCGTATTCGAGGATACCTGTCTACTAAGGCGGCTAGATAATCCCTATTGCAGATGCTCGCTCAGGCACATTATGTGCTTTGATCAACACCTACAGAGCCCACCTGTGGTTTATACAGTGCTGAGCAGACCTTAATTACAGTTTCTGGGAGAAAGCGTGTATTCTAGCGGGATCAACAATTTGAACAAGGCTAACACGCTCAAGCCCCCGGCCACGTTGATTTGTGGCTTTGTGCTAGCATAGCTGTCGACTGACCCTAAGGGTTCGGTCTAACCAATTTCACTTACAAGGCTTGGGTCAACCCGTGGTATGGTTTTCAGGCACTTTCCAAATGTGCTGCACGCTTGGATCAAGTCCGACAATATCAGGAATTCGCATTCCTGACAAATCGACCATGGTGAGATTCGAATCCGGGTTTCATGGTCAGAAAGAGAACGTTCTAACCACACCCCATATATATATATATCTATATATATATATATATATATATATAAAAGATAATCCTAAGGAGCCAGGCAAACCTAACCTAGGTTTCACCTGAACGGATCGTCAGGGCAATTTTTACTGTTACGCCCCATATATATATATATATATATATATATATATATATATATATATATATGCGTAGGTATGCAGAAAATAGAAAAGAACACGTTGGGTGCATAATCCGGGGTTCCTTTGTATTTTTGTTTTTATTTTTAAGAAGACAGTGCTCCATACAGAAGTAGAGCTTATATTATAATAATATTTTTTGTTTAAAAATATGATTCCTTCCTACATAAGAGTTCTTATGTTTCAAAAGCGAGCCGAAATCATCCAAATAATTATTAAAATTAATTTGGATTAGCAGTGTTTAGTCCCGCTTCCCAAAATTTCGCTTGAAGATGAAACAGGACTAAACACCACAATCAACAATTTTTAATTATTTGATGATTTCGGCTCTCGTTTTTGAAACATGAGAACTCTTATGTAGCGAAGGAAATATTTTTAAACAAAAAAATAATATATTATATTATATATATATATATATATATATGTGTGTGTGTGTGTGTGTGTGTGTGTGTGTGTGTGTGTGTGTGTGTGTGTGTGTGTGTGTGTGTAGGGTGCATCAGAAATACCTGTCAAATTTTAAATTGTCACCTGTGTGGTTTTAGGTAAGTGGCAATGGTTTCGTCATCTGATTAATGTCCTACCGTTATATTTCTACCACACCATTTGTATATATATATATATATATATATATATATATATATATATATATATGCGCGCGTGTGTGTGTTTAATTGCATATATCGATATATGTGTATATGTTTGTATTATATATATAATTTATAATTACATTTTTTATTTTGTCGAAGAGATTATCAATATTTTCCCATGTAGGCAAAGGTTACGCCGTTTTGAGATCTTTCTGCAAGTTGACTCTGTTTTAATATTTTATTTAGTGTGTTTTACCCCTTTTTTTTTAGTCTTTGTTAGTTTCTATACATTCTGTGATAGTTTTGTATCGTCTGGATTTTATTAAGATCTTACCGTAGCTTCGTATATTACGTTATTTTGCAAGTAGTTAACTTTTAGTGCGCATTCGTTCTTTATTCTTCAGTTATAGGTGGATGTTGCAGTTATTTTGTAGTGATTTTTTACTTTGATTTTTCTGGTTTGTAGCCTGTTATCGGTGCAACTTTAGATAAGTTGTAGATTATTTCTCTTGAGTATTTGAGCGTTTTGCTTGGTTTAGGAAAGGATTTGTCGATGCGTTTGATGAACATTTTTGCGTATATTTATTTTAGCATGTTCATTATATTTTCAGTTCAACTATATAATGTTTCTCTTTCTGCTGACTTTTTACTGTGAAATGCAAATGTAAATTTTGCCAAAAAATGATATTTCATATTGGTTTTTGCTTCTTTTAATTTTTTTTTCATTTAACCAATTGTCGGATAATCTATCGCCATAGAAATTTTATGGGATTTTATGCTGGTTGCGTGGTTAGAAGAAGTGTTTATGTAAAGTGGGTTGCCGATTAGTTTTCTGAACATTTGATATATATCATTGTAGATATTTGGACTTACCGCTAAAAAGTCTATTTATTCTGATTTGTTTTAAAGCCAATTGTGAAATCTATTTGAATATTTTTATTTCTTTTCCGGCTTTATCTGTCCTTTCTCCCTTTCTTCTTCCTTTTCTCTGTTCTAGATTAATACTTTTAGGAACACAACGTTTCTGTGTAACAGCAAAATTGTCCAAATCGTGTAACAGCATAATTGTCCATCCCACAAAATATTTAATATCTAAAAAACACTAAACTAACCGAGTTTATTTTTTCCAGGTTTTCAGATGAGATGTTTAGCCATCTCGACACCATTTGTCGTAAGAATCACTGAAAAAAACTTTTGATTTATACATCGAGAAAGAGAACAGGTTACAATCATTTTGTGCTAGCCCCACTGTCTGTCTTCCCAAATGAGCTAAGGTGATAGGAAATGATCATTCAGGTACAATATTTATACTCTGCCTTCCATCATCAAAGTTCATTCAAGAACCATCAAGAGAATTGTGAATATGTTTAAAAAGAAAAGGAACAGTAGATAGGAAAACTTGATCAGAACAGGAAGAGGGATCATCATTTCAACTAAGAGATCCATTAGAAAATATTCAATCCATAAGACGTTTGGCACGTGAGGAGTTTCAACTATGATAGTCCAAAGATCAGTGAAAAATGACTTGAAAATGAAATTGTACGTAAAACCTGTGAGGAACGTTGTTACTTCAGGACAAAACTTAGAAGGTTAGAGAGGGCGAAGATCATCTTGAATAAGTTGAAAATGATCCTGAAATAATGTATATATCTAAATTTTATTTCAATATTCATGAGCTTTCGATCCTTAGCTATCATTAATTAATGATAAACATGTCATTTTCGTTTATGATCGATTTCATCATGATTCTTCTGTTAAGCATAGAGAGTAATTATACATTCTTATTGCTCAAAGTAGAGCCCAATAATGTTATAAAAACCTAGGAGAATTCCAATAAAATATCTTTAATCATTTCTAAGATACAATGGTCTAAAGCTTAATCTAACAATTGAACAATTTTGCTTTTACATGATTTGGACAATTTTACTGTTACGCCCCGTATATATATATATATATATATATATATATATATATTTGTGTGTGTGTGTGTGTGTGTGTGTGTGTGTGTGTGTGTAGAGTGCAGCAGAAATAACTCTCACGTTTTAAACTGTCAGCTGTGTGGTTTTAAGTAAGTGGCAATGTTGTCATCTAAGTAATGTCCTACCATTATATTTCTAACACAACTATATATATATATATATATATATATATATATATATATATATATATATTATAATTTTATCATATAGACAAGTGCAGTTTGCTCACTACAAAAATGCAACTTTGTTTCGGTGCGTTTCAATTGCACCTCGACGGGTGAGAATCGAAAATGGTTATGAACAATTCTGCTTGTAAGCAAACCGTATGTGAAACGTCACTTCCTTTTTTTCCATATGTTTGGGGGAAAATACAAATGATGCAGGTGACGGAGTGAAACAATAGTTCTTGTTGATAGCAGTTTGGTGAAGAATGGATGGGGTGTTGAATGCTGGCTAGTCTGGGAGGATTCCTTGACGATAAACGAAGGTCAAAAGTTTAGACACAACATCTCACAAGCGTCCTAAGAGTGATGGTTGTAGGAGGAAAGGTGGGAATAGGAGATAGTAATAAAATGGAAGAGGTAGGAGGAATAAATTCTAGCGATAGTTATTGTAGTAATTGGGAATGTTTTTGTTTGTTGGGTTTACTATTAAAAAAAACAAGCTAAAGCTGAATTGCATATATTTATGTTGGAGTTATCACTACTAATTCTGTAATCAATGAAAGTGTTTTGTAAATTAATAAATTTAGAAGTGGTGATTTCTTGGTATGTTGATGTGACGTCCCTCTCCACAGCCTTCGCTCGCTCCTCGCTGCTTCGTTCGGGTGTCGCCGCTCCAAACGTGACGTCCGCCTGTTTGCGTCAGTCGTGTTGTCCCGTCCTGTGACGACCAACTGGCTTGGTATCGGTCGCGGCACCCAAATGTGACGTTCTAACCTTTTGGTGATTCGGATGGGAATCTGGTTAGATTCGATATCAGCCTCGTCGTTCCCAACTCGCTTCACACGTCTTGTTACCAAAGTAACTGCGTTGATTTCCAGTCCGCCTACCCACGTTGTGAATTGATCTTAAGCAGACGAAATCAATCAGTCGTTGGGGCCGTAATGCAAATTGAGTTCAAACGAGGGTGGTGTCACACAAATATGCATAAAAGAAAATAAAATGATAACTCAAAAGTTCAAGGTATCAAAAAAAGGATAACAATACTTTATATCTGGTTGCTGGATACATAGGACAGCGTCTATATCCCAACCCGCTATATGGATTGTGACACGTTGTTTTGTTAGGTGAGTTTTAACATCTTAAGTTGTCTGTTCTTTAAGAAATTGGTTCTTGGTGTGTCTTCAGGCGATAGTCGAAAAACTTATTTTGGTGATATGAATCTAAGTCGGTCTTCAAAATAAATTGTTCTTGGATTGAAGATGAGTTCGGAAGTTGCACGAATCTTTCAAGTCAGCTCTGCGAGGCCTGCTTCAGCCGAGCACTCTGGATTGAACTCATTTCTGCTCGCTGCGACTTTGCTTATATGGACGCCGACCAACACCGGGGTGGCTTTGTCGGGGTTGGAGGTTCCTCGATAATTCTAAATCCATATCCACTTCTTTTATTTTTGGTCAGGAATTTTCCACTCCTTTCCATTTTTGGAAGTCTTCTCTTACTCCCACCTTCTCTTATTCTTATATGGATATCTCACCATACTTCAGAGGGGCGTCAACGGTTCTCTCCACTTCTTCGTAGCAACTTCTCATACCTATCCTCTAAATGGGCGGCGTCGTCTCCCCCCCTTGCGTCACGTGATCACCTCCGCCTGGCCCTCGTTGACATTCGGCCAATGGCGTCCAACCGAGCGGGTGTGATCCGGCTAGCTTTGTTTTAAGAAAAAAAATATATCTTGTTAAAAAAAAAATTATCTTTTTCTTTTCCTTTTCTTTCCTTAATCGCAGCTCTCATCCCCAATGTCACCTGGGATCTATCAATGCCAATTATCAAGTGGGTAGTCGTCTAGCGAAACACAGCCAATTTCCGTCCCGAAAAAAACAGTTTCATTGTCCTAGCCGTATTTGCATTCCTGGTGCCAATTTCTGATAACATAGTTTTATTATCATAACCGAATTCTAACTCTCATAGATGTCTTGTCAAAACGGCAAAGACTTAACCCAGGGTTGGCTTCGTGTGCGTTTAGCAGACGACCTATTAAATCCTTTCCCGACAATATTGTTTACCCCCTCTGACACAGTTAATTTTTCTTATCTATCCAAAGCTCTGTATTCACCTGTTTCTTGTCAGGCAATCCTACGACACTAGTGGTCAGAATTTTCACCATCTTTTTCCATTATCAAAATAACATTGTCGAAATGTCTCGGGGTTTAGCTAGCCGGTCTGTGGTTTGTTAATTAGTTGTTCGCCAGCATTAAGTGGCTGTTATCTATCCAAAGCTCTGTATTCACCCAGTCCTTGTCAGACAGTCCTACGACACTGGTCGTCAGAATTTTCACCATCTTTTTCCATTATCAAAATAACATTGTCAATGTGTCTCGGTCGTGGGTGGTTTCTTTTATCATCTAAGCTTAAGTCTCGCCTCTCTTTTCCTTTCTTTCCTTTCTCTTTTTCCTTTCTTTTTTTCCCTTTTTTTTTCTTTTTGTGCCCCTAAATGGTGTCACATTGACTATATAAGTTATTAGGGTTTTAAAAAAGGTTTTTTATTTAGAAATTAAAATATAAGTAGAAAAATATTTTTAAAAAGTATGGGATATTAATGCAACTTTTATAATTTAATTTTAACCTATTGTCTAACATTATAACGTGTAGAATAAGTATGGGTGTAAAACAATTTATCTGAAAGTATTACTAGTATTATATATGCGTAAAAATATTTTAAAAATCATAATCTAAGATAAATTAGTGGAGAGGTATATAAGAAGGTAGGAAATATATCAAAGGAGGTGAGCTATAATTTTAAACGTTTAGAGTTATGGATTTAAGAATTTAGCATGATTTTAATGTTAGATCCTCAATATGTCTACAAAAAACGGTAGTTTCATATCTTTGATTTAATAATTGGGTGTTGTTCAAAAGTTCAATAGGACATATATTTTCTCCTGCAAAAATTGGAATTTATATATTACTTTCGTTCTCATTGCACTGGATATATATATATATATATATATATATATATATATATATATTGAGAGAGATTTGGTATATTACATGTTTTAATAAATGCACTGCGCGTCCACGTATTTAAGACATAGTCATGAAACCATGTCTTAAATACGTGGATGGCACATTATTCATTCTAACCACTCTACTCTAACGTTCAAAAAGTATACGAACAAAAACTTTTGAACGAAATGCAGATTAAGGAAACAGATAAAGAAAACTAATGGAAAAATAAGGATGAGAAATAACGTTTTCGAAATCGTATTCTTTCTAATACTCACTCATCTTTTTTTTATATTTGTATATTTTACATGTTAATATTCGTATTGCAATCAATGATATGCTACAGGGATCGCTTTAAATAAAATGCGAAACAATCGCTATATGCAATATTAGACATATTAGGATGGGCAGGCAATTTGTAAACTTAACATTTTACTAAACCGAAGAATATATATTGCATAATAGCAGTTAAATTAGATTATAAGTGAGAAACGGTGATAGATAGATAGATAGATAGATAGATAGATAGATAGATAGATAGATATTGCGTAACTGTGATTGAGTATAGTTAAATTAGATTACATGTAAAATCGGTGTAATGCACACATATACTTAGACACACATAAAACACACACACACACACACACATACATATATATATATATATATATATATATATATATATATATATATATATATATAGAGAGAGAGAGAGAGAGAGAGAGAGAGAGAGAGAAATTAACATAATACGAATGTTCGGAGCATGAGACCTGAGTTCAAATCTCATCATGGTTCATTTGTAATTGAGGAGACTTACTGATAATATCTGCTTGGGAAGTTTAGCCCAATTGTGCACCTCCGTAGGGAAGTGCTTGTAAACTAACCCATGGTTTCACCTAAGCCATGTGAGTGAAAACTGTGTTCGGAACCTGGGAAGGAAGTCTCAATACATCCTGATCTCTTTTAGAAGGTGAAACCATGTTTCAATCAGCATAGTTGCAATTTAATCCACAGGTTTGTTCTGTGAAATCTAATGAAACCCTATTGTGTCTGAGTAAGTGTCTGCAATAGGGATTATCTCGCCCATGCCTAAGAATTATGTTCATTATGGACCTAACCGAAGAAGAAATGAACATAATTCTTACTGCAAAAAAAATTGTGACCAATAGATTAAAAACATTGAAAACCATTTTGATATCACCATTGGATCTTTAGACTCTGCGGAGTCTTCTGAACTTGTCGGTCTATTTATAACATACAGCCTAACCGCTCACCGTGAATTAGACATTAAGGACATTGGGCTATACAGGGATGACGGGCTCATGGCAGTGAGGAGTTCCTCAAATTTTAAAATAGATAAAATTAGAAAGATAATGTGTAGTGTATTAAGAAAACTAACTACAGTCAATACAAAATTGAAATGGTAAACTTCCTCGATGTAACTCTGGACTTAATGAACAACGTATACCTACCTTACAGAAAACCTAACGCAAACCACCCTCCATCTACAATTAATCATATACCCTTATCAATAGAAAAAAGAATCAGCATGAACTCCGCAAATGAAGAAATCTCCCAACAACACAGTAATTTTTACAACACAGCTCTAAAAAATAGTGGATACAAAAACGCTAACATTATTTATGGAATCAAGAGGACTAAGCAGAAGAAATACTGGAAAAGAAAAATCATTTTGTATATCTCTCCATTCAACCCAATGGTTAATATTAAGCTAGGACAAAAATCTCTAGCTTTAATTGAAAAACACTTTCCTACTGTTAGCAGACTTAGCAAGATCTTTAATAAAAACATCTTAAAATTAAGCTAAAGCTGCACTGAAAATCTAGAAAGAATCACAAAAAAAACATAATAATAAAATCCTCGAAAAACACGCATACCAAAATATTATTAATAAAAAACCTAAACTAAAATTAGACAAAAATTTTGAAAACTTATCTGATTGTAGAAACCAGAAAGATTGCCCGTTAGAAGATAAATGCCGCATAGAATCTGTGGTATAAAAATGCACAATCTCATCCAATGGGAGTACTACCATTGAAATGATATATATAGGATCCACGAAGAATGAATTTAAAATTAGATGGAGACAACATCTTCTTCAATAATATTAGAAATAGAAATCAAACATCTCTATCCAAATATTTTTGGCATTTAAAAGAAACGAATAAAGCACCAAAAGTAAGATGGAAAATAATAAATAGAACAAGAACTTGTAAAACCTGGGATGAAACCATGCCCTTTATGCGTACATGAAAAACTATACATTATTAAGTTTCTAAAAAACGAAAATTTATTAAATCATAGACATGAGTTAACGGTTTTTTTGCCGACACCAACAAATTTTCGCCTTAAATAATTAGCTTAAAATTTTTCAAAATTCATAGTTTATAAACAATTTCAATTTCAAGCAAAAGGTTTAAAAGCTCAACCCAATCATAAGATAAAAAACCCTTTATGAAGTCGTCAAAAAACAAATTGTAGTTCAATAAGACGTATTTATATACAAGCAACCTTTTTAGAAAAAAAATTTAAGGTATGCAAATACAAATTTAACGGCGTAACAAAAATGCCAACAACTCTCTGTCGTTGAAACAGACCAAACGATATGCTTCAAACTGATGACATCATTTGCTTGAAAATAAACACCCCGACCCTACCTTCACTTAGTAAGAAAGAAGTTTTATTCAGACACCTTTCTCATCCGCGGGGTCATCATTTCCTAATTAGGCATTTATGCGAATGACACAACCATTTACACCTCTCTTAGTAGCAAATTCAACAGATCCGACAAAGTAAATCTGGCAACTGTTTTTGAAAAGAACCACTAATCAGAATTTAACTGGAGCAAGAAATGCTTTTGTTGTAGCATACGTACGGACGATAATGTGTATGTCCCCATTCACATAAATACAGTAGTAAATACTGTATGTTGGTCTGCAGTTAGAGATTCGTCTCCATCTGTGTTGGTCGGACTCTCTGGCTCCGGGCATGGAGGATACCTAGACGAGGCTGTGTCGAGGGACATCGTCTTGTCTCGGGAAGTAGCTGCTCGACCTCGTTTTATACGGGGCCTATGGGAATTTTTGGCCGAGCCTACAGCCACAGATACCCTACATTAACTTAGGGCTTGTGCTACATCTGACCGCGTGGGGCTGTTGGTAGATATCTTGCAGCTGGAGATTCATTGTGGAATTCACTTGACTTACGTCTAGCATTTGACTACTAATTCTACGCTCCGCTGGCGAATCTTATAGGTGTTGTTCGTGTCCTAAGTATTATCGTTCATTGCCGACCTTCGTTTGATTATTCTATTCAGTAACGTTTCCTTGGTTACAAAAGCTTTGTAAATTTTAACGCCTTTAAAAGAAAACTCAGGGAAGCAAGTAAGAGGAAGTGAGTTCTACTGATTGGAAGTTCGAGAGAAGCAGCTGTTGTCGTAGAAGAGGCGTTTATATTTAACTGTTTCGACAGTAAAAGGGTGGGATCGAGACTCGAAACTATTAGCACGCTTAAATAAATAATAGCTCGTCAGAGCAGAGGCCATGAAAATATAGATAAAACAGAGAGAAGCCACTCTGTGAGAAAGTGACTGGAGTCGCGACCCCAAGTCAGGACCGATCACATTCACGTATTTGTCTTTGGATTTTGTCAAGAATCGTAAGTTGAAGAAAGGTGTCGCCAGACCATTGCTGATAGAATTTAATGTATGCCTTTCAAAAGTATATAAACTGGAAGTGACATAAACAACGTTGTCCGAAATTAGAAACTGTTCGCTGGCAGTTATTAAATCGGGTTTAGCTAAATGTGACCAACAAAAATTCAATTACTGCGAGGTTTTTAAAAAATATAAAACACTTATTTTTAATATTATAAAATTAATTCTCAAATCAGTCTAAAATCCTTTGCTTTTGGTGGCGGCTTCCCTCTGTCTTTTCCACAAATATTTTCATGGCAACTCCTCTCATGAGTTCTTTTTTATCTGGTGTCCTGACTACATGTATTTAAGCGTGTTACTAGATTAATATAAAATTAATTTTAAAATCATATCAGGGCTGGAGTTATCTAATCCTTCCTCTCCAGCCTCGACATTATTATTTTAAAATCAGTCAAAAAGTCTTTTTCTTTGGGTATGGGCTTCCCTCTGTCTTTTCTACAAATATTTTCATGGCAACAACTCTGACGAGCTTTTTTTCCCTGGTGCCCCGACTACATGAATTTAAGCGTACTACTAGATTGGCATCTAGGTCCCACCCTTTTACTGTTGACATTGATAAATATAACCTCCACTTCTACTCCAACAGTTTCTTTCTTCGCAATTTCCGTTACTTTTCCCCCGACGTGACGTCGCTTCCCTCTGTCTTTTCTACAAATATTTTCATGGTAACTGCTCTGATGAGCTTTTTCTCCTGGTGTCCCGACTACATGTATTTTAGATTAATATTATAAATTAATTTTAAAATCATATCAGGGCTGGAGTTGCCTAATCATTCCTCTCCAGCCTCGACATTATTATTTTAAAATCAGTCAAAAAAATCCTTTGCTTTGGACTCATGTGGACTTCCCTTTGTCTTTTCAACAAATATTTTCATGGCAACTCCTCTCATGAGTTCTTTTTTTCCTGGTACCCCGACTACATGAATTTAAGCGTGCTACTAGATTAATATTATAAAATTAATTTTAAAATCATATCAGGGTTGGAGTTGCCTAATCCTCCAACCACGACATTATTATTTTAAAATCTGTCCAAAAATCCTTTGCTTTTTTCTCGAGCGTTCTCAATTTAATTTTGTAAAATCACGGAATAAGAAAACTCAATTCTTTTCCCCTCGATATACTGAATAAAGTATGTGTTCGAAATGTTCATGTTACTGCAGACGAGTTTTATTTGTGGGAATGCATATCTATTTGCTGTTTTCTCTCTCTCTCTCTCTCTCTATATATATATATATATATATATATATATATTTTTCATTAGATGCCCGTGAAACGCCTTACATGATTTTTGAGTACATGACGTATGGTGACCTGGCACAAGTCTTAAGGAAAAACGACCCACAGATTGGTGCCGCAGATGCTCCCGTAAAACTAAACAAGGTAAGACAATCAATTCTTAACAAACGACAGTTGATAATAACCACACGCAGGTCACTTCAATTATTACACTATTCTAATAAAAGGTAGGAAATCCAGTAACGAAGTGACATCTTGATAATATCGGCCTGGTGGGGGGGGGGATCCAAGTGTGCGGCACAGCTAGGTTTGGACTATTTTGTTTTACGGCATATCAACACCGCAATGGGTTATTTAATGCCGACAAGAGTTCGTATGAAAAGAATATGTATTTTTTGTAAGAATTCAGTTTGTAGATCAGGTTACTTTAACATATTTTTGTGAAGAGGTTTTTGTTGAGAGTCAAATGTATTGCTGGTATTTTTACTATAAAAATACATTCACAGTGTTTTGACCACGGTTTCGGAGATTAACTATTTGCTCATAGCTGGGACCCTATCTGGTGCTACAACCCGAGGTCAGAGTAGACCTGGGAACAACAGCAATTAAAAGGTGGATCCACGCACCTCAAAACCTCCTGATCTTGATGCCAGATGTAGTTTACGCTATACCCAGAGCAGGACACAGTTTGGAAATGCGTAGAAACCATATAATCGGTTGACCCAAGCCTTTTGAATACAGTTGAGAACATTAATTTGTTCGAAAGCTATCGATGGTTGACCTAACATGAATTCACAAACTTTTGTGACCGAGGATTTTAATGGATTCCCAAAGATAAACAGAGCATTAAGAGACAGACAAATTTCGTTAGAAGCAAAGAACAGAGTACCTGACTCTTACGCGATATCTGTCCTCCTGAATGGCAGCGAATGGTGGACAGTCCCCTCAAAGACGAGACTTGAAGCCACAGAAACAAAGAAGAGAGTATCGAACTCTTACGTGATATCTGTCCTCCTGAATGGCAGCGAATGGTGGACAGTCCCCTCAAAGACGAGACTTGAAGCCACAGAAACAAAGAAGAGAGTATCGAACTCTTACGTGATATCTGTCCTCCTGAATGGCAGCGAATGGTGGACAGTCCCCTCAAAGACGAGACTTGAAGCCACAGAAACAAAGAAGAGAGTATCGAACTCTTACGTGATATCTGTCCTCCTGAATGGCAGCGAATGTTGGACAGTCCCCTCAAAGACGAGACGAAGCCACAGAAACAAAGAAGAGAGTATCGAACTCTTACGTGATATCTGTCCTCCTGAATGGCAGCGAATGGTGGACAGTCCCCTCAAAGACGAGACTTGAAGCCACAGAAACAAAGAAGAGAGTATCGAACTCTTACGTGATATCTGTCCTCCTGAATGGCAGCGAATGGTGGACAGTCCCTCAAAGACGAGACTTGAAGCCACAGAAACAAAGAAGAGAGTATCGAACTCTTACGTGATATCTGTCCTCCTGAATGGCAGCGAATGGTGGACAGTCCCTCAAAGACGAGACTTGAAGCCACAGAAACAAAAAGAAGAGAGTATCGAACTCTTACGTGATATCTGTCCTCCTGAATGGCAGCGAATGGTGGACAGTCCCCTCAAAGACGAGACTTGAAGCCACAGAAACAAAGAAGAGAGTATCGAACTCTTACGTGATATCTGTCCTCCTGAATGGCAGCGAATGGTGGACAGTCCCCTCAAAGACGAGACGAAGCCACAGAAACAAAGAAGAGAGTATCGAACTCTTACGTGATATCTGTCCTCCTGAATGGCAGCGAATGGTGGACAGTCCCCTCAAAGACGAGACTTGAAACCACAGAAACAAAGAAGAGAGTATCGAACTCTTACGTGATATCTGTCCTCCTGAATGGCAGCGAATGGTGGACAGTCCCCTGAATGGCAAAGACGAGACTTGAAGCCACAGAAACAAAGAAGAGAGTATCGAACTCTTACGTGATATCTGTCCTCCTGAATGGCAGCGAATGGTGGACAGTCCCCTCAAAGACGAGACTTGAAGCCACAGAAGAGGAGACTACCGAACTCTTATGTAATATGTGTCATCCTGAATGGCAGCGAATGGTGGACAGTCCCCTCAAAGACGAGACTTGAAGCCACAGAAACAAAGAGGAGAGTATCGATCTCTTATGTGATATCTGTCCTCCTGAATGGCAGCGAATGGTGGACAGTCCCCTCAAAGACGAGACTTGAAGCCACAGAAACAAAGAAGAGAGTATCGAACTCTTATGTGATATCTGTCCTCCTGAATGGCAGCGAATGGTGGACAGTCCCCTCAAAGACGAGACTTGAAGCCACAGAAACAAAGAAGAGAATATCGAACTCTTATGTGATATCTGTCCTTCTGAATGGCAGCGAATGGTGGACAGTCCCCTCAAAGACGAGACTTGAAGCCACAGAAACAAAGAGGAGAGTATCGAACTCTTATGTGATATCTGTCCTCCTGAATGGCAGCGAATGGTGGACAGTCCCCTCAAAGACGAGACTTGAAGCCACAGAAACAAAGAAGAGAGTATCGAACTCTTATGTGATATGTCCTCCTGAAATGCAACGAATTCTGGACAATATTCTCAAAGATGAAAAAGCGACGAAGCAACAGACCAGGGTTAGGGAGAAATAACCAAAAGACAAAACTTATTAATAGGTACAAAGGACAGGAAGATGTGGAAGGCCATGGTCGCCTATGTCCTGTAGGGACACGGCACATAAAAGAAGACCTTGTTCAAACTATGCTCAAAATTATAAATCAGTTTGGTTCTGTGAGTCTTGAAGTGTTTTCAAGTGGCACAAATTCACATGGTATCTGTTTTCCGTGAGAAATCCTGTCTCTTTATACCGAACTTTACTCCGATGTTCCATAACTTTCGTTTGATATTCACTTACATACTCATGGCTTTGTTCGATATTTCATAATTTACGTTCAATATTTCATAACTTGCTCATATTTTCGTTTCATATTTCATAACTGTTATCGGGTCCACCCCTTTTTCCTATAAGTGGACTCTACCAGTGTACCTGGACTGCTGCCGTTAAATACCCACAGACAGTCAGTGAGAGAGGATATACGGAGAGTGAGAGAATATACGAACGGAGATAGTGTGAGGTAACCTCTTGTAGAAGTCAGTTACAAGCACGTAGACTCTAAGGAAGTCCTACTTCGAGACTATATATATATATATATCCATCTGTATTTGCTACTAACCGCGTTCCTGGATTTACTAACAGTATTACTCTTTGTATGATTGTGTAAATACATTTTATTTCTTATATTTAATTATTGCGTTTGTCATTCCTTGGAGACCGAATTCATCTCGGAATCCACAACAACTTGGCGACGAAGATTCGAACCCAAGCCGAAAAGAAAAAATCAACAAAAGAAAAATCTTCCCTCGTCGTCCAACAAACAAATTGGCTTCGAGCGATTGGAACTCACACGAAAAAAAGAAATAGAAAAATTCTTCCCTCGTCGTTCAACAACAAATTAGTGACAAACAATTACGAGGAGTAAAAATTGACTCATCATGGAAGATTTTAAAAATATTTTGGTAGGACTGATAAAACACCAAAATGAGCAACAATTACAAATGCAAAAATACCAAAATGATCAACAGTCATAGCTACAAGAAAAATGGCAAAAGCAATTATTACAAACGCAAAAGGAAAATCAAGATAGACAAACAGAGCTCCAGGAACTAATATTGAAATTAGCGGGCAACAAGCAATTAAATATTGAAAAAGAAGCAACATTTTCGCAAGACGCAGTGTGGAATACCATAGAGATTTTCAAATATTCTCTAGATGAGGACAAAAATTTTGGAGATTACTTCAGAAGACATGAAGACATCTTTAACATAGACTTTCAAAATTGGACAGAAGCAAAAAAGCTACGTCTATTGTTTAGAAAATTATGAACTGAAGAATATACAAAGTTCGTGGATTACATCTTGCCAAAAAAGACGAACGAATTAACATTTGACGAAGCAGTGACATGTCTTAAAGAACTCTTCAGCCCCAAAACATCACTCTTCCATAGGAGGTAGAAATGCCTTAACCTGGTAAAGGGCGATAATGAGGATTATTCCGCGTTTGCCGCAATCGTAAATAAACATTGTGACGACTTCAAACTAGCGAAATTAACCCCGGACAATTTCAAATGTCTCATCTTTGTTCAAGGGCTAGTTTCTACAAAAGATAGTGAAATGCGTAGAAGAATGCTTGCAACATTACAAAATGAACCGGGTCTAACATTACAGCAATTATCGGAAGATTGCAAGAGATGTTTAAGTATGAAGAAAGACGCAAAGGACATTGAAGAATCAGATGTTTCGCATATACGTAAGTTAAACAAAAGTCTACATTCTTCACCCTCCCCGGAAAGAAAACAAATTTTACGACAATGAAAAAAAGATTCTCGCCCTCCTCGGAAAGAAAAAGAAAATTTTATGATAAGAGAAAAAGTACAACATACAGGACAAATTATGACGAATATCGAAATAAATATAAGCCCCCTCCATCAGCATGTTATCGATGTGGGGGATTATATTGGAACAAGGATTTCCGCTTCAGATATAAAAACTGTCTTGAATGTGGAAAAAAAGGTCACCAGGCATCCCAATGTAGAAATAGAAAAGATACTAATAGAATAAGAGCTACAAGGATGAATAACGATGACAACACCAATGTAAGGAAATATGTGGAACTGGAAATTTTAAATAAAAAGATTAAATTACAACGGGATTCGGGTTCCGACCTCACGATAATCAACTTACAGACATGGAAAAAAAACTCAACAGACTTACCATGTTACACACTCAAAAAATTGCCAAGTCGGTTACAGGCAAACGAATAAAATTTGAGGGAGAAATAATCGTGAATGTTAAATTTCAAGGCAAAACAAAAAAACTTAAGATATACGTCATGAAAGATACTGAAAATCTAGTAGGTATCGACTGGATGCAGAAGTTCAACGTTTGGGACCTACCTATCAACTCTTTTTGCAAAAAGTTAGAGGTTGAACCATCAGATACTATAAAATTGAAGGAGGAATTATATAATCAATTTCCTGGAGTATTTTCAAGCGGGTTGGGACGATGCAACAAATTTAAGGCCAAAATAGAATTAAAAGAAAACGTCCATCCAATTTTTAAAAAGAAGCGAAATGTACCGTTCGCTACTATATAAAAATAGACAAAGAATTGGAGAGACTTGAACAAACTGGGATACTATCAAAAACAGAGTTTAGTGAGTGGGCAGCGCCGGTGGTTTATGTAAAAAAAAGTCAAGAGAAATTCGCGTATGCGCAGATTTTTCGACGGGACTCAACAAGGCAATAAAAGACCACCATTACCCACTACCGAGCCCAGAGGAGATATTTACAAAGCTCAACGGCGGTAAGATATTTTCAAAAATAGATCTTAGTGAGGCTTATCTACAAATTCCAGTACAAGAAGAGAGTACGAAAATCCTTTGCATTAATACGCACAAAGGGTTGTACAAATTCAACAGACTACCATTCGGAATAAAAGTTGCACCTGCAATTTTTCAGCAAACGATGGACACAATGCTCACGGGCCAGAATTTCGCGACCGCTTATCTGGATGATATTCTAATTAAGAGCGACAATGTTGAAGAGAACACATCACACATAAAAGAAGTTTTTAGAAGACTTCAGGACTTCGGCTTCAAAGTAAAAGAGGAAAGGGTGATTTTTCTTTCCTAAATGAAATTAAATATTTAGGTCAGTTAATAAATGAAAATGGCAGGAAACAGGACCCAGAGAGGGCATCGGCAATTTAAAATATGCCCCCAACCAAAAAGGGATCTAAGGAGGGGGTGTTCTTGGGTCCACTCCTTTTTCATATAAGTGGACTCTACCAGTGTACCTGGACTGCTGCCGTTAAATACCCAGAGTTAGACAGTCAGTGAGAGAGGATATACGGATAGTGAGAGAATATACGAACGGAAATAGAGTGAGGTAACCTCATGTAGAAGTTAGTTACAAGCACGTAGACTCTAAGGAAATCCTACTCCGAGACTATATATATAAATATCCATCTGTATTTGCTACTAACCGCGTTCCTGGATTTACTAACAGTATTACTCTTTGTATGATTGTGTAAATACATTTTATTTCTTATATTTAATTATTGCGTTTGTCATTCCTTGGAGACCGAATTCATCTCGGAATCCACAACAATAACATACTCATAATTTCGTTTTATATTTCATAACATGCTCATATTTTTGTTGCATATTTCATAATATGCTCATATTTTTGTTCGGTATTTAATAAAATGCTTGGAATTTTGTTCAATATTTCATAATTTTAGTTTGGTATTTTATAATTTATAATTATATTTTTATTCGATATTTCATAACATGCGTATGCGAAATACGTTGGCGTTGATATTTTCAAAGGGAAAATAATACTCGAATTGACTAACAGCCGGTTTGTTCCACCAAAGCCCAAGACTTTTAAATGGTGTTCTGATTTTACATCGGAGAAGAGCACTTTTATAGACGCTGAAGTAAATAGGTTCATTACAACTGCAATGTCGAACTTGGAACGATGGCCAACTGCATTTGAAAGTGGATAGATTCTATTTGTACCATCAGACGAGCTGTTTGGGCAAATTAATGATAGTTACAGCTTGGAATGAAAAGCACACACAGAAGGAATGTTGACTAAGACCAAAATAAACAAGAAAGAACGTGAAAAGAAAAACGTTGAAATGTGTACAACTCCATTTGCTTTTGCTACTAGACTCCCGCCATGACGGTGATTGGCGGGAAATAATTACATCGGAGCCAACACGGTCTACCTTATGTCCACACAACCTCCCTCGGCGCTTTTGTCTTCATTTAACGTCTACCAGAGGCCCTGGCTCTTAATCTATTTGACTCAATATTCAATTGACTCACTTTCTATCAATCTGTTCATATTTATCTATTTTCTGATTCCCCTAAACATGCCTATCGCATTTGTTCCAAACCTATCGCTAAATCTTAGCGTGTAAAGGCCTGCATGGCTCTCTATCTCAGTTTGTTCATATTTATCTATCTATCTATCTATCTGGATATAAATATATATATATATATATATCAGTCTGTTCATATCTATCTCCATATCATTCTCTCTCTTTCTCTGTCTCTCTCTCTATTTCTCTCTCTGTCTGTCTGTCTGTCTCTCTCTCTCTCTCTCTCTCTAAATATATATATATATATATATATATATATATATATATATATATATATATATATATATATATATAAAAAAGTAAAAAATTCAAATAAGTCTATCTAAGAAACATCGAGCCGGAAAATAATGAATTGAACTTTTTTTCATTTATCTATTAACTAAGATAGATAGATAGATAGATAAGAACATACTCTGAGATAGATAGATAGATAGATAGATAGATAGATAGATAGATAGATAGATAAGAACAGTCTGATAGATAGATAGATAGATAGATAGATAGATAGCACAAAATATCAACTTCCAAACGCTTACCGGCCTTTGTCTCCGTCATTTTCTATGGCACCCATTTTTCAAGTTTTTAAATTTTCCATAACGTTTGTAACCGACATACGACAGTTGACTGAATGCACAAGCAATAAAGAGCACATGAAACTTCGACTACACTTCTAAGATATCCCTAACACTGTGCAAAATTCCATGCTAATAAATTCGACATCAACAATAATAATCGATTCTTTTTCAATCTTGTATCTTACGCCTATATTCATTTCCTTCCGGCCCCTGATTGATTCATTTTTATGCCTACGATCGAACCGTCGTATCCCAGGGTTTTTAAGTACAGCTCATAAAGGATTTTATTATCTTCTTTGTTTATTGAAGCATATGGCTTGTGGGCTACCATTTTTTCTGAATGATGATCAGTCAATCTATTTCTTACTATAAACAGTGTTTGATGATACGTGTCTACATCTGATAACAAGGCCTCTGATCAAGACATTGGAGATTTTGAGGGGCGTGGAACCACATATTAATTGCTCTTGTTCCCAGCTCCACCCAGACCCGGGGTGGTAGTACCTGTTAGGGTCCTAGCTATGGGCAAATAGTGAACCTCCAAACAAAAACAAAACACTATGAAAGTATAAAATAGATTTTTATAGCAAAAATACCAGCACTATATAAAAATGGCAAACGATACATATTTATAGCAAAATGACTAACAGTACATATTTATATTAAAATAAAAGAAAACAATACATATTCATTGTCAAATGACCAACAATACATATTTATTCCATCCAAGTTAAACAAGGGTCCGTCCTGAAGGTATTCAGATTTCATCCAAATTTTCACCATTTGTTAACGTTCATGAAAGAAGTTAATATTGAAAATTCTAGCATATTGACTCATGTCGAACAGAATTTACGCCACTCTGAAGATTCTGAAGATAGTGAAAATTTCGAAAAACATAGAACTTTCTTGTTTTTTATAGAATCTCTCACTGAAAAAAAAACTTGGATTTTTTTACCTTCATCACAATCATGACTCTCTCAAATTTGATTAATTAATCTCTTATTTGATTAAATTCAACGACGCTTCCTAAAACTGTACAAAATTCCATGCTAATAAATTCGACATCAACAACAATAATAATCGATTCTTAACTGTCACTTGAAATTATTAAAAATGCGTAAAAACCTCCTTTTACACTCAAAATCCTGGAATTCGGTTTCCTCCATGAAAACACATGCAAACCATCTCATCTTTTCTCATTCTCTAGTGTATATCAAAACATCATCTTCAAAAAAAAACAATAAAACAGATCCCCTTACTCAGGGTAATTTCTTTTTCATTTTTCAACCGTTGTAACACATTATCAGTTGGTTAAAACCATGTAAAACTCTGCAAACTTTCCAACCAATTTGGTACAGGGGAGCTATGTTACAAAGCTAGAAAAGCCGAGATGCTAGTTGAGGACCAATAACACTGCAGATTCTTCTTTGGATTTTATTAAGAACTAGCAGTAGAGCCCGGCGTTGCCCGGGGATGTAACAGTAAGAGATAGATCAAGTATCGACCATCATAAAGACTGAAAAATAAAATTGACAAAGATTATTGTTTAAGGTTAAGGTTTTTTTGTTTTTTTTTTGTTGTTTTTTTTTACGAATTCGTCAAACCCAAACTCAAACAAAAACATTGTTTTCAATCGTTATGAGTCTACTGATTGAATAGAATTTTATTATAAACAATTGTCTTGTAAATTGAATTTTTAAAGCATTCTGAATCTAAAAATAAAGAAAAATGTGTGCAAGACAATAAGAAACACTACCTGCCAAAAACAAAGTGAAGTTTTGTTGTAATCGGTTGAAAAATGTAGGAAATCCGATCCCATATATAAACGAACACACACACACACACACACAAACAACCTGGGTTTTATAATAAGTATAACTTGATATGAGTTGTCCCCCTTTCATTCTCGCGATGCCTCGTGTTTTCAAATTGATTTCGTGAAAAAACAATTGTTTTTCCAATTTTTGGCGCTGTCAGAACCACCGCAGGGTAATTTTACGTAGTCCTGTGAAGTTTTGTTGAAATCGGTTGAAAAATGTAGGAAATCCGATCCAATATATAAACGTATAGACACACACACACACACACAATCTGCGTTTTATAATAAGTAAGATCTCTAAATTCATATCAGAAGCACTCGTCCAGATGTGACAACAATACTGATGCAATGGTAGTTTATAGATGTATCATATAGTTTCTGGTGAGAAAAATTGTCTAGCACAACACAGTAAACCAACTTTCATAGCAGCAGACCTAGAAATGGATTCAATATAATCTTTCCAATTTATGTCAGCGGCAAACGTCAGCCAGACACTCTTCTACGAATTAAACAAATTGAACATAGAACATTGGCAGCAGGATCAATGAATCGATGAAATTTGAATAAACTGATTTGTTTGAAAAAATACTTTGAATAAAACCCTACTTCGCGGTTTAATAATTTCCTTAATTTAATTTAATTTTATAGGACTTCATGATAAACATTAATTTTTCATTTTTTTTTTTCTTTTTAACGGCGAAGAATAAATTCTTAGGATTTCTTACTCTTGAACATGCAACATACAACTGGCCATGCGCAAATATTTCTTTCTGGGGTCAAATTAACGTTTGGCTTTGTGATTTGTTTACAGGTCTCACAAACGTAGGGCGAGCTGGAAATTGGATTCTTGTATATATAAAAACTCGAAGAAAAGAAAGGCAAAAAACAATATTATATTTTTATTAAATAAGTATTTGTTTTTTTAATCATTATTTTGAAAATAGTAGTATTTTTTTATGTTAAATAATAAAAAATTAAATTTTTCCAAAAAATTACTGAAAATTTATTGTACTAAGCTAAGCATCCTAGTAAAGACAACTGTACTGTGTACCCCGTTATCTGTTTACACTTCTCAACATAATTTGGTTTCGCTCGGTCAATTATGATTATTTCAGAATGTGTGACGGACAAACAAACGGAATTCATAAAATTTTATATATAGACGACCGCAGTAAATTTTCTTTGTCGTTTATCGTTTGAACGTAAGAAGATGGTTTCTTTGAGAATATAAGATTTGGCATAATTCTGTTATTATCTGTTTATTCATTTCTATTGTATTTTTGCAGATGGAGTTGATTGACATTGGTACTCAAATTGCAAGTGGAATGTGTTATCTTTCGTCACAGCATTTTGTGCACAGGGATCTGGCCACGAGAAACTGTCTAGTCGGTGAAGGACTTACAGTAAAGATATCTGATTTCGGAATGTCGAGAGACATCTATACCTGCGATTATTACAAAGTAAGTACTATAATTGCCTGACTAGGATATTTTTTTCTCATTCCAAAGACATAAAATATAAGCTAAATGTGCAGTAAAAGGTTTAACAAATTGCATCTTTCCGTATGTCCTATATGTTTGATTACTTCTTTTATTTGTTTATGTGATATGCCCATTCAAGGCGTGGGTGATCACGGCTCTCCACACCTTCCTGTTTTTAGTTTTAGTTTATTTTTTTCCTTCCGCTTGTGCTGTTAGACGTCGCGAGTGGCCTGGAGGAGATAAATCTCCTGGGCTCTGAAAGTGCCACAGATTTGCTCCAGCGTCTTTTTGGTCTGCCTCTCGCTCTCCAGTCAGAGTACCCGAGGGTGTATGCTTGTGCTACTAGGCGTCGCGGGGAGACACAGTCGTCTGTCAGTGGCAAGGCGAATGGCCTACAAGGGAGATATCTCGTGGGCTCTGAGCCACTCCAGCGTCTTCTTGGTTTACCTCTCGCTTTCCAGTCAGAGTACCTGAGGGTGTATGCTCGTAGGGCTGGTTCGTTGATAGTCATACGAGTGAGGTATCCGAATCACTTTATCCTCTGTCGTTCGATGTGTTGTATGATTGGTATTGCTCCTACCATATCTCTTATTGCCTCATTCCTGATCTTGTCTCGCCCGGCCTTGTTCACTGCTTTCCTCAGGCATTTCATCTCACAAGTGATCAGTTTCCTCTCAAGGGTTTTTTTGTTAGGGTCTGATACTGATATGTCAGCGTTGGTAGGAAAATGGTGTTGAGATTTGAATTGGTGCTCATGGAAATGCTAGGATGTTTTAGAAGAGAAGAATGTTGGTAACTGACTTCGTTGGCTTTCTATCATCTGGTCTCGATTTCTCTGTCCAGTTTGCCGTTTTCAGTAAATATTCTGTCCAGGTATTTGAATTCACTGGTTTGCTTTAGCTGGGGTCCCATTGATGTTAATGTCCAGTTTTTCTGATCTCTTTTCTGATCGCTGACGGTCATGACTTCCTGTCTTTCCTTGCTCAAAAGAAGTTTTGATATTTTGCCATCCATCTTTCTCCGGGTTTTGCAATCCATTGCCCCAAGCTGGTCAAGGACTTTTGAGATTCAAATAAAACGGACCAGTTTATTTAGTTTTGAAGAATCCACTCAGAAAAGCCTTATTTCATGCTATGGTAATTTGCCCACACACGCATGGACTCTCCCAGCTAAAAATAGGAGCAGGTATTGCCTTTTGGAGAGGAAAGTTTCCAGCAGTCAGCTCTACTAGTCGGATCGAACATTCTTGTGTAACACTCTCGTTTGCATATGTTTGTATTACTGTTTCTGTTAATATATTTGTTTAACTCAATTCCCCTCTATTTCTGGCCCTAGCAAAGCCACAATATTTCACTTACGCCATTAATTAAAAAATCTTGAAATTGTCTTTTCCCCTTAATTTAGCATGCAAGCCTTCTAAGAAAAAGCTTTTCATTATTGAAATTTATAGAAAAAAATTATTTTAAAATTTCCAGCTACCCCGTCTATTTGAAACTGAAGTTTGGTTCATTCACTGTTGCGAGAGCATGTCCTTGTGTGCATTATATTCTCCGAGCCTTTTTCGTTGTTTTTCGTCCCATACATTTCAGCTGTCTTTGATTGTAAGTATTAGCTACTGTTTTTTTTAAACCTTCCTCATTGCTCACATAACTATTGTCATGTTATTCTTAGTATTTTTCTCGAGGACCGAATCTCTGTCGATTCAAGACTCTTCTTCATCTGTAGAGATAGTGTCCAGAACCCAGTGTACGGCCATGTCACGTTGAAAACATCGGCTCTCAAAAGATCGCCGACGTTAAGCAACTAGTCAGTAGATATAGGGGTGACCTCTTAGGAACACTAAGTGCTGTAATCTTGTATGTGAGTGGCGTGTAATCACTTTAAATTTAAGTTTTAATTTTGTTATAAACTAGAATGCTTTGCGAATACGGAGAGTTTCGAACACTGTAGTGAACCGGCCATAAAGATCCTCTTGCTACCCATCACGCCACATCAATCGCCAAGTCCTAAGAGCCATCCGAGGTAGAGATTTACTGAGTAAGAGGTAAGGAGCACTGTTTATGAGGATATGTGGGTAAGATAACACTTAGTCTTGAACAACTTAAAATTGTAGTGATCGGGGAAGCATCCTCTTGGGAGATGGTTACAAAAAGTAGCGGGTCGTAGCAAGAAGCTGTTCGAGTGGAATTTATATCTCACCAATGGAATACGAAGGGAACGTGGGTGATTCGCTACAATGTGTGTGGCATGGCGGGCCTTATCAGTCAAGGTTAAGACTGGTGGAACTAAGAAATGGTGTTCGTTTGAACATTAGCCATGGAAATAGCGAAAGAGCAGACAGAGGCTTACAACGTTTCATCTGTGGGAAAGGGTTTTTGATGGTTGGAAAATAATTCATTGCCCGCAAGGCGGCGGAGATGATTTTGAAAGACCGGAGAGGAAAGCAATATAAATAAAATCAAAATATAGCGTCTAGCTTTTTGAAAGAAATCTTGAAGGCATGAAATGCAATTTATTGACTTTCTATGGTTAATGATTTCAAATATTCAAATATGACATACTTTCTGAGCCGCTCCATGACTCTCTTCTCTTTCTCTTTTCCACTCTCTCCCTCTATCTCTCCATCTCTCTCTCCAATATTCTCCCCCTGTCAACCAGTTAGTAGGCCAATTCAATTCCTATCTCTCTATCCATTTCTCTCGCATTATCTCACCTCTCCCTCTCTATCCCCTGCTGTTCTTCCCCTATCAACAAGTTGACAGGCCAAATGTAATCCCCTCTCTCTCTCTCTCTCTACCTTTCTATCTCCCCCTTCCTTATCCCTCTCTCTACCTCTTTCTCTCCATCTCCCTATACCCCCACTATTCTTCCTTCTATCAACGAGTTGGCAGGCCAATTGCGATCCCTCTAACTCTATCCCTTTCTATATATATCCACTCTCACACTCGCACGTTCTCTCTCTCTCTCTCTCTCCCTCTTTCTTTCCCTCTGTCTCTCCCATTCCCTATCCCCCGCTATTCTTCCCCCTATAACCCAGTTTGCCGGTAAACTGCAATCCCTCTTTCTATATCCGCCTCTCTCGCACACGCTTAATCTCCTCTTCCTCTATCTGCCTCTCCCTCTATCTCCCGCTCTCCCACTATTCTCCCTCCTATCAACTAGTTGGCAGACCAATTGCAATCTCTCTCTCTCTCTCTCTCTCTCTCTCTCTCTCTCTCTCTCGCTATCCCTCTGTATATATATACACACATACACATATATATATATATATATCCTCTCTCTCTGTTTCTCATGCGCGCTATCTCCCTATTCCCTATCCCCCTCTCTCTCTCCCTACCCCACCCTTGCTATTCTTCCCCCCTCCCTATCAACCAGTTGGCAGGCAAATTGCATAACGCTGGAAGAAAATGTCCAGGACGACTGACCTCTTGCCCAGTGTAACTTGTGGAGCAGAAGAGACAAGACGCCAATGTGGTTCACTCAAAAATCGTCTCCATTGTCCTACTGCAGTCAAACGATTCACAGATCTCCTTTTGTCGGCTTTAACTTTTGTTAATGCTGCATTATAGAAATCGTTCATTACTGTCGACGTTTTGTTTCTTGCTGTCCCTTCTTCTTACACCCGCCCCCACAACCATTCCTGCCTGCGCCCTTAAAGCAAACTTTTGGCATTTGTTTTTTTCTTGCAGTTGTATTTTATTTCAATCACAATTTATTAGACACGTGCATGCCCACTCGTTGATCGAAACTGCCTTCTCTACTCGTTTTTTTCTATTTGTTGTTTTCAATATTGATTGCGTTTTTTTTTTTTTTTTTTTTGCTATAAACAAAGACTTGCTAAATTTTTATTTATTTATCAATTAATTTGTTTTTTAATTCCTTTTTCTTCTATCTCTTTCCTTTCTTTCGGTCTTTTCTTCTTTTCAATTCATGTTCGAAGTCGCTTTACTTTCTTGCCACATTTCTTTCTTTCTTTTTTATTCAGTAATTTGTTTTCTATTTCTCTTCACCTATTTCCTTTCTTTTTTCGTTGTCTTTTTTATTCTTTCTCACTCATATAGTCTTTTCTCCAAAATTTCGTTTTTATTCTTTTTATTCTTTCTTCTTTCCTTCTTCCCTTTATTTAGTTCTTTCTTTCTTTTTTCCCTTCTTTCTTCTTTTCTAAATTTTCCAGATTTCCTTTTCTTTTTCAATTTTTCTCTCTTCCTTTCCTTCTTTCTCTTTCTCTTTCTTTCTCTTTGGCTCGTTTTCTTTTTTTTAATTCTTCATTCCTTTCTTCCTTTCTTTCTTCGTTTCATATTTTCCAATGTTATTTTTTCTTTTAAAATTTTTCTTCCTCTCCTTCTTCCTTAGGTTTTTTATTTCTTTCTTTCTTAATTTCTTTTTTCTCTATTTTTTTCTTTCTCTCTTTCCTTTTTTCTAAATTTTCGAATTTCTCTTTTTCTTTTCTAAACTGGGTCTTTTTCTTTTTTTTAATTTGCCCTTCCTTCCTTCCTTCCTTCCTTCCTTCCTTCCTTTCTTTCTTTCTTCGTTTCTAAATTTTCCAATGTTACTTTTTCTTTGTAAATCTTTCTTTCTCTCTTGCTTCTTTACTTTTTCTTTCTTTCTTTCTTTCTTTCTTTCTTTCTTTCTTTCTTTCTTTCTTTGTCTCATTCCTTTTTTTCTAAATTTTGAATTTCTCTTTTTCTTTTCTGAACTTACTCTTTTTCTTCTTTTCATTCTTTCTTCCATTTGTAAATTTTCCACTGTTTCTTTTTCTTTTGAAATTGTACTTCTTCATCTTTCTTTAGTTTCTCTCTCTTTCTCTCTCTCTCTCTCTCTCTCTCTCTCTCTTTCTTTCTTTCTCACTTTCTTTCTTTGTTCTAAATTTTCCAGTTTCTCTTTTTCTTTTCAAAATTTACTTTTTCTATTCTTTCTTTCTTCCTTCCTTCCTTACTTTCTTTCTCAATTTCAGTTTTTCTTTTTCTTTTTAAATCTTCCTTCCTTTGTTTCTTTCTTTCTTTGTTTCTTTTTAAATTTTCCAGGTTTATTTTTTCTTTCTTAATCTTTCTTTAATTTTTTCTTTCTTTCTGAATTTCTTTTTTAAATTTTCCATTTTTTAATTTCCATTTTATAATCTCTTTCTTTCCAATAATCTCTTTGCTTGCATCGTATAGCGGTTAACGAGCCAGTCTCGCAAATCATTATGACTGAGTATTGACTCCGATCCTCTGTTTAGCTGTTTGCCAAAACTAAACTAAACCCAAAATTTTTAATTTAATCGACATTGAGTAATGGTTAACGAGTTCGTTGGTTATTTGTGTAGTGTGCGACTTACGGCAAATGTTGCCAAAATGAATTTGCGCACAGCGTTTACGCCGATATTTCAGAGAAGCCAGGTGCATCAGCAGGTTGACGGGAGTGGTATCCTCCTAGCCGCCAGAGGCAGATCTGCACCTTCACTAGATGTCATTGTTTAACCTCGACATCTAAAAAAATGTCCACGCGCTGCGACTAGAATGTTCTCACGTCGGACAAACCGGATGTGGCTGGTATATATATATATATATATATATATATATATATATATAAAGACATTTTTATGTTTATACATTCTTTTTTTATAGATACAAATATTTAGCTAAATGCTCTGTTTATAATAAACAGTATTAACAACATTTACCGGCCTGAATGTCCGAGAAATTGTCATAAAAAATATGCATCCTCCAAGAAGAATCGAACCTGTATCCTATACGGAACCGTCATACAGCCTGACGTGCTTTTACTGATTTCGCCACAGAGGAGCGTTCAGTTAGCACGCTTAATTTTACTGTTTTTAAACTACAATCGTCAATGATTCTCTGACGTACATTCATATCTGCTCAATGCGTATACAAATGTAAACAAATGACGTCATACATTATAAAATGAACAAAGTCCAGACAATTTTTATGTTTATACTTCTTTTTTAGTTCCATTTCATAATATATATATATATATATATATATATATATATATATATATATATATTTAAACTCCCACCCGAGAGGAAAGAACAAGCGAATCGTTGTAGAACGATTATATTATTATATTACACATGTAGCTTTACGCCAACCTAACGAAAGATTAGTAAATATTAAGTGTTACATAAATTCGTTCGTTTTTTATCATTTATTTCAATACTTATTATTTATTAATAGTTCTGATGAATCATTCAACAATGTATTCTTCTTTTCGTTATTTACGACATCCTGCCAACGATCTACTAACTGTTCAATAATTTGACGATAGAAATTACTAGCGTTTGAATCGAAGCCACGTTTTAAGCTCCACGTCGTTGTTGAACGAAACACCCTTCAAATTGTTAGTAAGCGATCGAAAAGGTTGGTAATCTGAAGGGCGCTAAATCTGGAGAATATGGTGGGTGTAACGGAACTTCCTAAATAAGTTATTTAATTGCATGATTAATCGTGTTAGCGACCTAAGGGAGGAAATATTGCCATTTTGAATAATCACATTGTATCACCAGCTATGGCACCTCGACGTGGTGTAATGGTTAGAAAGCTTGTCTTGCTAGATCAATTACGACTGAGTAGTGAGTTCGATCCTTGCTGGGTGCCCCCATACTTTTGGCTTTGTGCCACATCTAAGCCGGGCTTAGAAAATTGCTATGACTTGGTTTGGAGCATTGCCTTCTTGTCGAGACACGCCCATTCTTTTCTCTGTTTCATATTCACCATTTTTCGTCCACGGTGATTATACTATAAAGGAATCTTTCTTTTTATCCACTAGTAGCCCGGTGTCAATCGAATAATCTGATAGACATGGAAGAGCGATGAGGATTTGTTTCTCGCGGTCAATGCGTGTGGCACAACATGCAACTTGTTTCTGGACCTTCACCATTGAGTGAAGATGACGAGCGAAAGCAATATGAAAGCTTGCTGTCTTCTAAGCCAAATCCCTAGTAGTTTGGTCAGGTTCTTCTTTAATCAGTGCCTTCAAATGGTGCTCATGAAACTGAACAGATTGGTACGAACGTGTAGAGTTCGTGAGTTCGAAAAACGAGTCCTTGAAACGAGAAAACCTTTTCTGTGCCATTCTTTTGGTAGTGAAGTCATCTTTTCTACAGAATGCAAATGTCTCGAGCACCTTTGGCAGCATGGTGACCTTGATTAAAAGCAAACAGAAGATGATATCGAATATGCGCATTCGTGTATACTTGCAACGAAAGATTATTTTTCAAGATCACTCACAGAACACCAGAAAAACGAACGAATGTATGTAAGAATCTTATATAAAAATGGATTTTTAATAGTCATATTATAATGCCTTTTGGGCACCTCGGGGCGGTGTAATGGTTAGAAAGCCGGTCTCGCAAGAACAATTATGATGGAGTAGTCAGTTCGATCTTCACTGAGTGATTCCTATTCTCGGCCTTGTGTACATTTAAGCTACGCTTGGAAGATCGCTAGAACGCTTTTGAATATTTAAATGTTGTCAAGTTCTTAACGGATTTCACTGAATTACGAATTCGAAATTTGATTGAAGGCTATGATAAGCGCTTTTTTTATGAGGAATATAAATATAATATTTGTTAATAATTCAAATGATTTATCTGATCCTAATTCTTGGTATGTTCGCGAATATTTGACTTGGTCGAAAGATAAATCAATTCATCGTTTATTAATATATCTATCTATCTGTCGGCGATGAAGTCATATCCTGAGCAACTTTGGAACTTGATTAGAAGCAATGAGAATAAGATGTCAAACAAGCTCATTCTTGTCTACTTGGCATTCCATTTCAAAGGGTTGTCTAATCTGAAATAAAATTTCTATATTGTTTGTTTTTTTTTATGTTTTTTTGTGTGTGTGTTTTTTTTTCTTCGTTTTATCTATAAAATTGTATCTAAAGTTTGCATAGTTGAGATGAAAATAATAAAATGTATTCTTTATCAAAAGCCTTGACACAAAAGAATTTTTAATTATAATCAACGGGCAAACCATAACAATATCTATTTTGGAAGATCGCTATAACGCTTTTGAATATTTAAATGTTGTCATGTTCCTAAATGATTTTACTTAAATAACAAATTTGGAATTTGAAATTTGATTGAAGGCTATGATAAGCGCTTTTTATGAGGAATATAACTATAATATTTGTTAATAATTCAAATATTTATCTGATCCTGATTGTTGGTGTGTCCGCGAATATTTGACTTGGTCGAAAAATAAATCAATTCATCGTTTATATATATATATATATATATATATATATATATATATATATATATATATATATGTCGGTGATGAAGTCATATCCTAAACAGCTTTGGAACTTGATTAGAAGCAATGAGAATAAGACATCAAACATGCTCATTCCAGTCTATTTGACATTCCATCTGAATTTGGCGTGTCTAATCCGAAGTAAAATTAGACAAGTTCCATGGGATGACCAGAGTTACTAAGAAGCCAAAAATGCTATGAAAGATTATTCTTTGATACCATTCACAGAACTTCAAGGGAACGAACGAATATATAACAGTTCTAGAAATATTCAGCGTAAACATTTTTGCTGTGGGAAAACTCACCTCAGGAATTTTCGCCGTAGAAAACTTTGCCGTATAGGATTTTTACCGTAAGACTTTTCCCCGCATGTTTTTTTAATATTCGAGGTACATTGTTATGAAATATATCTGGCTCACACTATTGTTACTTCGATTTAAACATTTTAATGAGCGAAGTTATACTAACACGCACCCAAATTGCGTATTTGAAAAAGGAAGAGACATAAGCAAAAAAGAAAAAAGTCTGATTTAGATCGAGGGCATGAAGTACACATGAAGAAAATATATATTGATATCAAATCAAAACTACAACGAAAAATGCTTCATTATAGTCCAACGCAAAGAAAAACACATTACTTACGAAGCATTGATTGGAATTTGCACATATTTTAAATTATTTCTTTGGTAATTTGGTACATTTTTGGTCTTTTATTTTTTAAATGAATATTTACTTTTTCATTTCTTTTCTGATGTTTGACTCTGTAAAAAAGACATCCATATATAATTGATAACAATGTACTTCGCTTATTAAATTGAAAATTACTCCAAAAGGGATGTTTAAGGGCATCGAAAAAAATATGACGCCAAAAAAATCCTATACGGCGAAGTTTCATACGGCGAAAATTCTTGAGGGCAGTTTTCTTACGGCAAAAATGTTTACGGCGAATCTTCCGGATACGAGATATATATATATATATATATATATATATATATATATATATATATATATATATAAAAGGCAGGATATGTGTGTGTGTGTGTGTGTGTGTGTGTGTGTGTGTGTGTGTGTGTGTGTGTGTGTGTGACACGGCCATGCAATTTTCGGCGGATTTTCACCAAAATTTACATGCACATTCTCCAAGTTAGCGGGAAGGCCAAGACCGCCTTAGCATTTCCCAACTCCCATCGATAGTGGAAATAATCGATTTTTTCATGCTTCTACTGCAGTTTTCATGTAGTTTGCGGCCATTTTCTACTGGCCAGACTGAGAGAATTTGACACTCACAGGACATATTGAAAAGAAGAAGGGCAGAAAAAACATCGATCATGTGCAAATAGATGGCAGAACATGGAGCAGGAAAGATTGTAAAAAGGAAAACATTGTCAAGAGCTAAAATGCTAGGAAATTGTGGAGTGCGATCATCGCCGGGCCCTCGTTCTGAAGGGACACTTCATAAAAGAAGAAGAAAAAGAAAAAAATATCACTTATTAGCAAATATTTCGGGCCCAAAACATTTCAGCAAACCAACGTAAGTACATAAATATTTGTTTCTCAGGGAAAGATATAGGAATTATAACGAGCAAGTCCAGCAATAATATGAGAAGCAATAATTGCTTGACAAGGAATCTAATTATTAAAATAACAAAGCAGGATTACGGGGCGGGGGATACAAAGGCTAAGATCTCAAGTATCAGGTCATGGATGCATGACCAATGGATAATCTCTCCCGGGGATTTCCGTCTTTGAAGTTCGTAAGTTAAAGAGCGACATGTTGTCGACCAGGTTCAACACTTAGCTGATCTGTTGGTCGTAATTATATAGCAAGCTGTCGGTACGAGACAGTAGAATAGGAAAAGATTGCTGACTCCGATAATTGGCGATTCTTGAATATAAATACATGCTGCGTATCAAGACATTAAATTTTCTCAATCACACCTTGAAATATTACAATTATTTAAGCTTAAGCAGTTGTTGATCTCATATTTATCCAGACTCAATGAAAGAATTATCAGATAACGCTATAATGGTAAAAATTGATCAGGACAAAAAAGAAGACAAATTAATGACCAGATAAAAAGATAGCAATAAAATAGAGAATCAAAATTGACATAAAAATGTATAAAGGAAGAAAATAAGAGAACACAGAAGGAAACAAGTCAGAGAAAGAAGAATTATTATTTGATTGTCATATATATATATATATATATATATATATATATATATATATACTAGCAGCATGGCCCGGCGTTGCCCGTGCTTGATTCAATTTAAAGGAGTGCCCTATGCCGTGCTGATGTTGCTACATGCCTTACTTCTTGCTTATCTCATACTGTGAATTTTTTCTAAGCTCTATACTAAACATTAAATCTGTTACGAAAAAAGAACTAAACAAAATGAACACAAAACGATCAGCTTTATAAAAGGACTCGTAACTGGAAAAACCGAATGAAAAAAGAATGTTAACAACAAATGCTTTTCACACTTAACCCAGTTCTGCGGAATCAAAATCAACGTTGAGTTTAAGCAAGCGAATGAGCCAATTGGAGTAAAGTGCCACGCAGATTTAAATTTTTCCCACTTATGACGAATGCAGCTATCGATTTTTTTTTGCTTGCTAGCATGCTAGTTAACATTCGTGTCAGTCAGCTGTTGGCTCTCACGCTGGCCAATAGAATCTCCCTGCCTATTCGTGGCAGCCAGCTATTGGCTCTCAGTCTTATAAGATATCACACAGCGTTTTAGTATGATTTTCTTTGTTCCTGTCGAAATTTTCATGTTTCTTAATTCTTTCTTTAGCTTCTGAAAAACATATTTCGCATTCCAATGCTTCTTCAGATTTCTGTGCCACATTTTTCGTCGTCTGTTAAAAACACTTATCAGATATTTAGATTAATGTTCGTCCTTGGTTTTGGCGCCCCCTGTTCGTAGCTGAGGTCTCTACATTCTGTTTTCTTACAATTGATGTTTAATAAAAATGAAAATATGCTTCTTAGGATGATGAAGAAAACGCTGCTGCCAAAGAGTGCTCGGTACTCACTGAAAAAATGATTGATGGCAACAATACCTTGATCCCACAGTTTCAATCGTTATAAAAATACCTTGATCCCACAGTTTCATTTGTTATAAAAATATCTTGATCCCAAAGTTTCAATCGTTATAAAAAATACCTTCATCCCACAGTTTCATATGTTATAAAAATACTTTGATCCCACAGTCTCAATCGTTATAATAAAAACCTTGATCCCACAGTTTCAATTATTATATAATACTTTGATCCCACAGTTTCAATTGCTACAAAAATACCTTGATCCTACACTTTCAATTATTATATAATACTTGATCCCCTAGTTTCAATTGTTATAAAAATACTTTGATCCCAGTTTCAGTTGTTATAAAAATACTTGACCACACAGTTTCAATTGTTATAAAAAAAAACTTTGATCCCACAGTTTCAATTGCTAGAAAAATACCTTGATCCTACACTTTCAATTATTATATAATACTTAATCACCTAGTTTCAATTGTTATAAAAATACTTTGATCCCAGTTTCAGTTGTTATAAAAAAATACTTTGATTCCACAGTTTCAATTATTATATAATACTTTGATCCCACAGTTTCAATTGCTAGAAAAATACCTTGATCCCGCAGTTTCAATTGTTATAAAATACCTTGATCCCATAGTTTCAATTATTATATAATACTTTGATCCCACAGTCTCAATTGTTCTAAAAAATCTTTTGTTTACACTTAAAATCTTTTCTTGAGATTTTTTTATGAAGGCATCAAATAAATGAGAAACTAATAAAAAGATAATCAATTGTAGAGGCTACCTTTTTCCTTTTTTTTGTGGGGGTGTTCTTTTATTTTATGCTTTTATATGTATTTGCGTTTGCAGGTGCGCGCGTTCTGCTTTTTTTTGTGTGCGTACGTGTTTTTTGCGCGAGTTGAATGCTTGTCAGTTTTTACAGTGAGTTTGTGTGATGTATCTACGGGTTTGTATCTTGTCAACCTTTTTCAAAACTCACAAGAACAGAATTCCAATAACTTTCTTCACAATTCCTTGTTAACGATCCTCTCCGAAAAAATGGGCTTTGCGAGATAAACGAAGATTTACGACGAGACAAAAATCGATCTTTAACAACAAAATAGAAATATTTATTGGCATGAAGACCATTGTCCGAGTGTTTGTTGTTACAATTATGACACTTCGACCATCGAGACTCCCGGCCTTCATCAGGCGCTTATTGATCCGGGTAACCTTTAGATAATTTCGAACAGAACGCTTTATTTAAGCTACGGGAGCAGATTGTTCTCGTTCTACGTGCTTTGTCTAGGGATATCTCTCCTAATTCTACTTTAATACAGCTTAATTATTTCTTGTGCCATTTCTAGTGAAACCAACTCTTCACTACCTTCTTCTAGGATTGAACTCACGATCACTATACTACCAAATTCACTAACAAACGAGTAATAATTATAGCTAAGTTTTGGTAAAAAAAAAATGGAAACGAACAGAATGTTTCTACTTAAAATAAAAAGAGACAGATTAAATTTCTGGAACAAAAAAACGAGGAAAGAGGGTTTGGTGAATTTGATACTCACGGGATAGATTGAAAGCAAGTGAGATATAAGGAAAGAGCCAGAATCCTACCTAACAAACATTTTAATTGCTGTTGTTCTCAGGCCCACTCTGTTAGAGTACCAGAAATAGACAACCCTCAAACAAAAATATAAATATACGTTTTTTATAGTAACAATACCAACAATATATATTTATATGGAAAAATATCATCAATACATATTTATAGTAAAATTACTAACAATACATTTTTAAAGTAAAATGGTCAGCATTGGATTTATAATAGAATTACCAACAATACATTTCATAGTAAAAGGACCAATAATACATTTTATCTGTAGTTGAAGGCATATAATTGCGTTCAAAATATATTTAGTTGAAGCCATAAAATTGAGTTCTAAATATTTGGATTTCAGCATTAAATAACCCATAGGAGTTAACATGCCACTAAACAAAATCAACCAAGCAACAACCTAACAAGCTTGTGTAAATAGATAACAAGTATGGTGAAAAAACAACATTTACTAAGAAGCACAACAGAAATGAAGTTTAAAGAGACATGATCGCCTACGTACTGAAGGGATACGTCACATCAGAGAATTCAAATTCAAATATATATATATATATATATATATATATATATATATATATAATATTTTTGATTAAAATATGATTCCTTCGCTACATAAGAGTTCTCATGTTTCAATACGCTTGAAGATGAAACGGAACAAAACACCTCAATTCAACATAATTTTAATAATTATTTAGATGGTTTTTCGGCTCTCGTTTTTTGAAACATGAGAACTCTTATGTAGCGAAGGAATCATATTTTAAACAAAAATATTATAATATAAGCTCTACTTCTGTATGGAGCACTGTCTTCTTAAAAATAAAAACAAAAATACTAAGGAACCCCGGATTATGCACCCAACGTGTTCTTTTCTATTTTCTGCATACCTGCGCACTTATATAAATTCCGTAAATTCCACTCAAGCAGTTTCTTTCGGCGAACCACTGCCCAATCGATTCCTAACAAGTTGTTTCCACGATCACTACAATCTTAACTTGTTCAAGTCTAGGGTTAACCGTTATCTTCCACTTTTATACACAAAAATGGCCTCTAAACGTAACACTCTAATTCGTGTGGCCCCCGGGCCTTGTAAACGGTGAACTGCGTTGTAAATAAAAATGATATTGGATTCTTTATCCACTTGGAACAACTTCGCTGTGTTCTCTCACGACAAACTAACGGACCAGCTTGACTGTGACACTGCATCTCAAGCGACAGCTTCTTACTGGTACCTCTGACCATTCTACCTTGACGTCCGGCTTGCCAATCGCCATTGGTCGGCTTCTTTCTTTAACCATGACTCAGCCTATATGAGCCCTTGATCGGACTTCTCTACGTTACGGTCAATCTCCACAGTTTTCATTTATTTATTTATTTGGCTCTATCACTGAATTACAGTTAGTGTCTTTGAAGCTATCGCATGTCGATTTTATTGTCGATTGACATAAAATACCAATGCTTCAGGTGCATATAAAACACTTTACAACCCACTTGACGATGTGGAAGTTCAAAGCCAATCAAGCGGGGACCCATTGTGTAACAACTGTTTCGAAAATTGGAAGAATAGTTAAAATAAGTAGGTAACAAATACTTTGAAGTTGACTAAGGCGCCATTACTGAATCTGGGTGAATGTAAATAGACATTTGTTTCATGCCTTCTTGAAATCTATTAAACTGTTATTGAGTTGATTTGTAAATAGCGAGAGAGAGAGAGGGGGGAGAGAGATGGGGTGACTAAGCTATTACGAATCCTCTACGGCTGACTAACGAGTAGCAGATAAAAAGAAGAAAAATCTTTTGAAGGAAGGAAAAATGAATTGAAGTGTGACATGCACACTGGTTTCCCCTTGTCTTGCTTTCAGAAAATATCAGTCAGACACGTGGGCGAATTAACGTATCCTGAAACTCTTCCTTATTTCCCTTCCCTCACCCTGCCCCTCTGCCGACAGCGGCAATTTCCTGTGATTTTTCATCTGCAATCGTCATTTCCTTCCTTCCTAATTTCCTTCCTTCTTTCCTTTCTTCGTTCCTTTCGATTTAAAATCTTCATTTTCCGTCTGATTTTCTTCTTTACTTCAATTTTTCCATTGCGTTTTCCTTTCATTTTCTTAATCATTTTTTTATATTTTGATTTGGCTACTCACCTTCTTTTCTTCCTCTAAATCTTTATTTATTCCTTTCTTCCTTCCTTCCTTTCTTCCAATTATTATTACTTAAGCAACTCCGTCCGTATCTATCTATCTATCTATCTATCTATCTATCTAATACTAATCTACCTTCACACTAACCACAATCTGTTCATATTTATCTATATATCAATCGAACTACGTATGGTAGGTAACTGCAAGAGAAAGTAAAATATATATTCTCCCTATCTATCTATCTATCTATCTATCTACCTACCTACCTACCTATCTCTTCATATCTATCTATCTATCTATCTATCTATCTATCTATCTATCTATCTATCTATCTATCTCATCTATTTATCTATCTCTGCATACTTATCTAGCTGGATAGGTATATATATATATATATATATATATATATATATATATATATATATATTTCTGGTGACATATATTTACTTATCTAACTATATCTATCTATCTATCCAGTCTTTTCGCATCTGTCTCTCTCAT
>CAHIKZ030000302.1:4357500-4385000 GCA_903632075.3 Acanthosepion pharaonis
TTTTGTTAACTTGTTAATTATTTTAAATCTTTTATAAGTGTGAATTGCGAAGACAGAATTATTCTAACTCTAATTGTTGTGATGTTGATCTTTGTAAACACGCGTGGACGATAATTATCTTAAATTTAACAAATAATCGAGGCCCTCTATATCAAAAGCAACAATCAGCACTAAAAAATTATTACGCGTGTTGTAGCATTGTTTTAAAATGCATTTGATTTACTAACATTTAACGCCATCTTGCATTTTATAATCTCTGAACATAATTAGAGAACTAGTAAGAATTATTATAAAAAATAGACATAATATGTCCAATTTAAGAAAATATGCTTGAATGAATATATATATATATATATATATATATATATATATATATATATAATATGTCAAGAAAAATTAAGAAAAATTCCACACTTATATAGTTAGATAAGTCACTTGAACACTTGATTAATTCAGTATTATAGCTATAGTGACTGACCACTGGTATCCCAGGATACCTTACTAGGATTGCTAGCCAATCCCTGTTGCTCAGGCACATTTGTCGTCCACAATTTCACTCACAAGACTTGAGTCGACCCGTGGTATGGTTTTCTAACTGTTGCCAAATGTGTCATACGCTCGGATCGTCTCCCTCCGTCCGATAACATCAAGTAATTACCTTCATGACAAATCGACCATTGTGAGACTCGTGGTCACAAAACGAACTTGCTAACCAACCAAGCTAGTATGAAATAGCCATACTATTTAAACGATTTTGCAAGCTAAAAAAAACGTGATCACTGTTATATAAATTGATGTCATCAGTTCTCGACTTGGTATTAATGCTGATGACATAACTATTTACTGCTGATAGCTTCGATATGACCAAATTGGCAGCTGATCTCAAAAATTACATTTAATCTGTTGTTAACTGGGGCAAGAAATGGCTTGCTAATTTTAACATCTTGCTAGACAATTTTTATCACCAAAATATGCCTATGCCTACCATTCGTCCAGGAATTGAATATTGCTGTCACATCTGGTTAGGTCAGTCAGTTATGGGCCCTGCGCTATACACGCTTAGGCGATCATGTATCTTTCAACGGGGCAGATTTTTTTCCTGCAGTAGATTGCCATTTCTTTCTGCATTAGCCCAGTTGCCACCCAAGGCTATAGAACACGGTCTACCCTGCTATGTACCCATAGCTCGAAGTGAAGAAGAAGAGGATTCATACCTTTCCCAAGGGTATTAGCACGTAAGAGATAGCAATGGATTCGACTGGAATTCGAACTCGGCTCTTCGATTCCTCAATCCGAGCCGCTATCCAGACCGCCTCTGGTCAGGTGCTGTTGCTATTTATTTAGAGACTCTTGACAAAATTCAAATACGAATCTGCATTTTTGATTTTGATGCAGGGTCCTATTATTATTTATTTTCGACGATTTGCCAAAATTTAGGCGATTTGCCAAAATTTCGACGATTTGCTAAAATTGGCATACAAATATTAGTTCAATATTATTTTTTATTAAAAATGCTTGTAAGTAGAATTCCTCATAAAAGTTGGGAAGAATAAATACTCAACACTTCAAATACCAAGGTGTATGAATAAGTTATAATACTATATGAGATAAGGAAATTGAACGTAGAATAGGCTGTGTGTGGAACCTTTTAATCCAACACCGCAAGATGCTAGAAAATTCAAACACTGGAACTGCTCAGCAACCTTGATATATTCGGGAAAGATATCAGGACCTATACTTTGGCAGTAAACATCATAATCAGGCCAGAGATAGGACGAGAACAGTACGGGTTCGTTAAAGACACTGGAACAAAGAATGCAATATTCATGCTCAGAATGTTATCAGAAAGAGCAATACTGATGCAGAAGAACGTGTATCTATGTTTCATAGACTATGCAACTGCCTTCGACAAAGTACGCCACAAGGATCTGCTGGAACTGCTCAGCAACCTTGATATATTCGGGAAAGATATCAGAATAATCAAGAACCTATATGGGCAACAAACAGCATGCATGCGCATAGGAAACGAGTTCAGTGAATATACAAACATAGAAAAGGGCGTAAGGCAAGGATATGTCTTCTTACCGGACGTGTTCAACCTATACAGCGAAGCAATTATGAGAGAACTGGAAACCCAACCGGGATTTAGCATTGGCGGCCACAATCTTAACAATATAAGATACGGAGATGACACAGTACTGATAGCAGACACGGAAATGAAATTAGAAAATCTCCTACAGAAGGTGGTGACGGAAAGTGAGATGAAAGGACTAAGCATAAATTACAAGAAGACAGAAAGGATGAGTCCGAAATGCGATTTGCGAGTCGGGAATACTAGAATCAAGCAGAAATGGAAGTTTAAATATCTGGGAAGCGTTTTGACAGAGGACAGTAAGTGCGACAGTGAGATCCGTAGACGTATTGTAATGGCCAATGATGCATTTCAAATGCTGGGCAGAGTATTGCAAGACAGGAGGATTTCTTTGGTAACAAAGAAAAGAATATTGAGCTGTTACGTGACATCTGTTCTTCTTTACGGCAACAAATGTTGGACGATTTCCTCAAAGATGAAGAAGAGACACGGAGCGACGGAGATGTGGTTCTACAGAAGGATGCTTAGGATATCATGGACCGAGTGTGTGAGCAGCGATGAGATTGCAAACAAGGAGGAGGCTTATACTTAATATCAGGAAGAGGCAGCTGAAGTTTCTGGGACACATAATGAGGAAGGAAGGAAGGAAGGAAGGAAGGAAGGAAGGAAGGAAGGAAGGAAGGTCTGGAGAACCTGATACTCACAGTTCGAATAGAGGGAAAGAGAGACAAAGGAAAACAACGCATGGCATACCTAGCGGGTTTGAGCAAATGGATGACAGAACGTGGTCTGGAGGAGATGACAGAGGGAAGGAACTTGTTAAAGGCTGCAAAGAATAGAGGGAGGTGGAGAGCCATGATCGCCTATTCCAGATAGAGACTTTCATATGAATGTCGTACATGGTATCCAACTCATTCAGAAATGTTATAAACTATCAGATATATTTGCATTATTTACATTTTTCGGACAGTTATCCTCGTCTTCATTGCCATATTCACAACGTTTCGGCCGTTGTACGCTCCGGCTTTCTTCAGGTAATTGGAATTTCGAACCAAGACGAACACTTTATTTTGTCTACCAGGGGTAGATCATTTTAGTTCCACGGGCCATGTCTCTTCCGGATATCGCAGTTGACTCAACTCAAGTTTTGGTTCGCGACTGCTATGTCCTGGTATTGAACTCATAACTCTTTGGGTCCTTGCGGACACATAGATGTTATACTGAAACACACCTATTCTATTGTTAATAGACTCTCCTACATATAATAAGTAGTAGTGGTAGCAGTCGCCAGGGAGCTGAGTGAGTTGGTCTGTCAGTCGATGTCGGACATTAAAGTATTAACCACCACAACTAGATTGCTGCGTCATTAACTATTATAACAAGTTTCTAACGTTTTGTACGTCGAACCTTTTTTAGGGCCGACTTAGTGAAATACAAGCCTCCACTGTGAAACTACTCCACAATCCATTGGCGACGCGGGATTCGTTCTCAAACGGAGGAAGAAAAATTTTTCGTTCACTCTACAACAATAGCCCAGTGGATAAAGATGTTGGTTAGATCCAGTGACTAGGACAATCTACCCCGGTGGACGAAATAAAGGGTTTGGTTCGAAATTCCAATCATCTGAAGAAGGCCAGGGCGTATAACGACCGAAACGTTGTGAATATTGCAATGAAGATGAGCATAACAGTCCGAATAATGTAAATAATGTAAGTAATCGTAATACCTCTGAAGAGATATAGACAAATAGTATCAAATAGTATCAAATATATATTAAAACTTTCTCAGCTCAATGATTAAAAATGGCTTCCAGTGAATGAATCGTTTAGGTGTTAAAGAAGACAACACTCCGTCAGGTGCCATCGAATGGTGCTATAGAATCAACACGAAAGAGCTTTGCCAAATGACAAAACCTGAAGACTCCCAACTGCAGCAACAACTAAAATGGATAGCACATGTGACTCGAAGAGAAAATAATAATATAATCAAGATGTTGACTTTCAACACTTGTTGAAACAAAAGTTTAACAAGGAAACCGCATCAGTACTAGAAAGAGCGATAACAGTTAATGGACTTGAGAAGCCTATTTTCATGAAAAAAGATTTTATAAATTTCAACTGACTGCAACGCTGTTTTAATCAAGGTATACCGAATGTTTCCTTATAAGGAAATGGCTAATCATACCATTGGCATTACCACATATTAGTCTGAGTCTCTAAAAAATGGTTTCTGATACAATTAAAATAAATAATACATTTAACATAATAAAGTTATTTTTAATTTTGTACATAATAACTTTGATAGGGTGAACAATGTGTACCGTACTTCTTATATATATATATATATATATATATATATATATATATATATATATTCCGATTTCTTTTTGAATTTGTACGTCTGATGAATTGGATCGTGATTACGATTCCAATGTAATAAATTATAACCATGGAATATTAGTGTTTGAGCCTTTTATATTATATTCTTACTCTGTCCTGGACATTGAGTTCTAGATTCTACCTACTTGGGAATTTATATATATATATATATATATATATATATATATATATATATATATATATATATATATATATATATATATATATATATATATATATATATATATAGAGAGAGAGAGAGAGAGAGATGTATATAAATATATATATATGTATATATATATATATATATATATATATATATATATTGACCAATAAATATTATCTATCTATCTATCTATCTATCTCTCTCTCTCTCTCTCTCTCTCTCTCTCTATATATATATATATATATATATATATATATACTCATTAAGAAATGGGTCAAATTTCAACTATATACAACCATTTTTCTCAGATCAATGATTCAAAATGGTTTCAAGCAAATGAACCCTGCAGAAAAAAATGAATTCATTAAATCTTATAGACTAGCTTTACAGAATAACCATTTTTTTTAAGCATTTCACCCCAAGTAAGGCGGGAAGCCACTAGCACGCAAGGGGTTACCGAGAGTTGGAGCAAGAGCAAATAGGAGTGATAGAGGAAAGGATGAAGAGAAGGATAAGGGATCGATCAAGGCATCTGGAAACGTCGATTGACATTACATTTGAATAGTTGGAGATTATAGCTATCAGCGAAACAAGAAAAGGAGGGGGAGGTCCACAGGTGAGAGGTGCGAGACATGAAGCTATTGCAGTAGAAGAGACGGCTACATTTAACAGTTTCGACAGTGAAAGGGTGAGAGCGAGATGCCAGCCTAGTAGAACGCTTAAATTCATGAAGTCTGGAAACCAGCGAAAGCAGCTCATCGGAGCAATTACCGTGAAAGTATTTGTAAAAAAAAGACAAGGAGAGGCGACTGGACGTTTGTGATAGAGCGACTGCAGACGAGATGCCAGATCAGGGTTAGTTACATTGCATATCCGACTCTGGATTTTATCAAGGACCTTGAGACAAACAGAAAAGGAAAAAAACGATGACAAATAACAAAAACCACATGACTTGAAGACTTCCAAATGCGGCAACGATTAAAATGGATAGCAGACGTAACTCGAAGAAAAAAATGATATTAATCAAGATGTTAATTTTCCAAACAATTTTTATCGAAATGTTAGTACAGAAACTTCCATCAATATTCCTAGTAGGATCCCTAATGTAATCGATCCTGATCACATTCTCACCGACGTGACATGGCTTCCCTCTGTCTTTTCTACAAATATTTTCATAGCAACTTGCTCTGAGGAGCTTTTTTTCCCTGGTGCCCCGACTACATAGATTTAACCGTGCTACTAAACTGGCATCTACGTCCCACCCTTTCGCCTTTGAAACAGCTAAATGCAAACGCCCTTTCTACTTCAACAGTTTCTTTTCTCGCACTTCCCGCTTGTGAAACTCAATTCTGTTTACTTGCTTCTCTGGCAACTAAAACCTTCAAAAATTTAAATGCAACGTCAATCGCCATCTTCTATCTTCTTGGAGACCGTTCATTTTTTTATCCTTTCCCCAATCCTCCCTATATTCAGTCTTTTCTCTCAATTTAACACTCTGTAGCGTCCTGCGTACTAGAGGCATTTCTGCCTTGCTTGGGGTGAAATGATTAAAAAAAATACTAGAACGACAGATAACAGTGGACTCGAAAAATCCGAATACTGCTCTAAGAGAAAGATTATGTATTTATTTCAACCGACAGTACCTGTTCAGTCAATGAATGCCTAAATATTTCCTTATCAGAAAACGGCTTATCTCACCTAATGGTAATCCATTAGGGAAATGCTTTTTTAGTAGTTTGAAGAACGTTACGCCTATTTTTGTTTTCGTCGCTAAATTGAACAAGATTACCTTTCGCTTTCTGATGCTTTCTCATTATCTTCTCGTATTTTTTTCCGTATAATTTAACTTACACTAGCAATATAACCCGTCTTTGCCCGGTCGTCCTGGGTAAGACGTTAAACTAGATCCGCGTCCTGGGTAAGACGTTAAACTATGTCCAGCAACAAGGCCACTGATCAGGAGCGTAGAACCACCTCTTAATTGCTGGTGTTCCCAGGTCCACCCTGACCCGGGGAGGTAGCACCTGTTAGGGTCCCAGCTATGGCCAAATAGTTAACTACCAGCAATACAATTTTGAAGGAAATATATTACCAGAAACAGATTTGAGAAAACAAAATATTACCAGCAATAAAAATTTTTGTCAGCATTAAATAACCCATTGAGATTGATATACCGTAAAACAAAATAAACCAAACCGTCTTTGCCCGGGTCTTTCATTACTGAGAATTTTTGCCGTTCAATTGGAACAGTTTAACCCACCCGAAAATCAATATTAGTAACATTTGAGTGCAACTGAGGCACATCCCTAAATGGGTGGGGGTTAACAATTTGAATGGTGGGTGGCCCTGAAAAGGGAACTGTATAATAATAAATAATATTATTGCAATAATTTAAACTATTTATTTTTATAAAAGTTTTTTATGAAAATATATATATATATATATATATATATATATATATATATATATATAATTATATTATAAATTAATTGATTTAAAATATGTTTTTTTCGCTACAAAGTTCTAACCATGTTTCAAAAATGGAAGCTAAAAGCCCCAAGCGAATTTTGGAGTAACTTTTAAAATTACTGGGTTTTAAATACACAGCTAAAACAAAATTCATGTTTCCCAGGTTACAGATATGGATTATATATCTGTACTGTTCTTTATATATATATATATATATATATATATATATATATATATATATATATATATATATATATATATATATATAACAGATAATAAATAGTATAACGTTGCTGAGAGTTATAATGAACAGGAAGTAGTGTAGAGCCATTGTCGCGAACAATTTGGACTCAAAACCGGCACTGAAGAATTATCTATCAAACACAAAATGTTCCATCGAAATCGGATGGAAACTGTGGAAACACATAAACAACATCCGATCACACAGACACACACATACTTTACCTCATTGGATATCATTTCTTTCGAGAAATTGGTTAATCAGCTATATTGTTTTCGGTACTTGTTTCAATCTACTTTTTTTTGGTGGGGGGGATAGAGTTGGACAGTATATTTGAATAACACAAATATGTGTTTGGTCTTCTATATGGCCTAGCGACGTTCTCGCTGAAACCGAACCTAGCGTCTAAAATTTCAACAACCTTAGTATTCACCCCGTTTCATTATGAAAGCCAAGTTACATGGAAAAAAATTAACCTTTTTTTCTCAAATGTTAATTCTGTCTACGCATACCGTTTTCTACATAATTGACAAAGCTCCTTGTATTATTTTCTTTTGTTAACAAAGAGCTTGGATTTCGTTTCTCTAAGTCCACTGCTGATGCCTTTACTGTCATTGCGTATAGAATCAGTGAAACTCTTGATAATAGACCCATCGCGAAAACGATATATATCTTAAATGCTTTTGACAAGGTTTTGCGTAGGTGCGGGGGTTGCTACACAAACTCTCCAAATATGGTATCTCTGGAAATGTCTTCTTAATTATCAATTCCTTCCTATCAGGTAGGCTGTTCTTTATGGCTAATCCTCTGATGCTCATGAGGTCAATGCGAACGTTCCCCAAATCCTCGGTTGTACCATCGATCTGCTTGATATTAACAAACTACTTTAAGGCATTTTCAGGTTATTAGTATATGCAGACGATGTGACGGTTCATGGGTGCACGTCCAAAAATCTAGAAAGTAAGGGTTTTGCAGCTCATTTACCCTCTGATCTAGCTCACACGGCTCAACAGAGGAAGAACTGACTTTAATACCTACAAAAATAAGCGAGAAACATTTCATTGTCACAGAGAAGACTTCTTCAGTGCTGATAGATGGTTGTACTCTGAATGAAACCCCTTGCCTGGAATGTCTATTGGGACGGAAGCTGACTGCAAACCTCAGATGAAACTCGTATATAAGATCCATTGCTGAAGATGGTGAAAAATGTGCCTGATTCCTTCCAACGTGCTTTATCTTTACAAGAGCCAGAACTCCACAATAGGAAGATCGCACTATGGTACTGAAAGTCACTATTCCTATGCCTATTCCTATGATCACATTTTCATATATATATATATATATATATATATATATATATATATATACACACACACGCAGACACATACACACATATATACACACACAAGCACACGCACACAGACACATATATATATATATATATATATATATATATATATACATAAACACACAGACATATATATACATACATATACACACACGCGCATACACAGACACACACACACCTACACATATATATATATAGATACATACATACACACACACACACACACACATATATATACATAGATACATACACACACACACACACACACACACACACACACACACACACACACGCACGAACGCGCACACACACACACACACACACACACACACACATATATATATATATATATATATATATATATATATATATATAAGTACAGAATCGGTGTATATGGAATAAATTTCAATAACTAAACAAAATTATTCTTAAAAGAGTGTCAAATACAGAGTAGAGGAAATATAATTTATTCGAAAATTCTAACATAAAAATGTTATAAAATCACTACAAAAATAAACATTTTGTTTCAACATTTCCGGGGTCCTATCAAGAGATGGTGTTGAATCAACATTATCACTTGGTAAAATACTAGTAGTGTTGAAAGAAAATGGCTATTTTTGTAGTGATTTTATAAAATTATATATATATATATATGCGAATACAAGGTCGGTGTAAATGAAATAAAAATCCAGTAACCAAAAACTCTATTTTTAAATTAAAGTGTTCCATACAACAACACCATCACTTAACAAGACACCAGACCTGGTAAAACAAAATGCTTATTTTTATAGTGATTTTATAACGCACTAATGTTAAAATTTTTAAATAAATATTATATATATATATATATATATATATATATATATATGATATATGATATATGGCGACAGTCTGTTTCATGCTTGTATGCTATCTTCATGACCTGAAGATTGCGTTTAAGCATGAAACAAGCTATCTCCGCTTGGTATTGTCCACTTTTATATTTGCATACGCTCTATCTTTGATATTGAGCACTTTTTACCCATAAATATATGATACATCAAAACTATATTTTATCATTATATATATATATATATATATATATATATATATATATATATATATATATATATAAAGAAAGAAGAAAGAAAGAAAAAGAAATTTGAAAATAAAGCATTTGTTTGTTATAACAAATTATTTTTCAGCATTGGGCTTCATATTTATTGATGTATCTTCAAATATTCTCATCCCTCGTCCTTTTCTCTCTCCCCCTCTCTCTCTCTCTCTCTCTCTTTCACTCGCTTTCTCTCTAGCATTCTGTCATTTCTATCTCTCTCTTTCTTTTCCTCTCTTTCTTTTACTTCCATTTTCTAAGCACGCCGTAATTTATTCTTTTGAAAAGTACACTACCGTTTTTAACTTCTTTCCTATGATCTACTCAAAACTTTTCGTCCTTACAAGGCGCCATCCCTTCTCAGTAGTTCCTGCAGGCTCGCTCCAAGTCATGCGATCGTAACTAATTAATACTGAAATAAATTAAAAAATGAAAAGAGGGATACCAGAAAAAAAAATTTTTTTTTAATAGTCAAAGTCGAATAATGCATTAGAATTGAATCGAAAAAAAACTCAACCAAACAACACTCGCACACGCAAATATATATATCGGCATCCGCACACTTCTTCTATTGTTGATGTTAGGCTGGAATGTCATGGGGAAAAACGGGTGGGTCGAACTATACAGATAAAGTTTTCTTTGATATTTTCACTTTATGCAATAGATAGATAGATAGATAGATAGATAGAAGTCACAGTAATATGAATCCTTGCGCCGGTTGGTGTGTACTTGGACTCATTGAAAACAGAGCATGGCTATAACTGAGCCGTACTAAATATAAGAACTAGACGAGATATCTCTTGGCATGTACAGTGGAACAAGAACAGTATACCCTCGTTAATTAAATAATGGCGTTCAGTTTGGAATTTCCTGTAGCTCACCCTGAAGAAGGCCGAAGAGAACAATGGCCGGAATGTTATGATAACAAAAATAAAAAAGAGAACAGTGATCTGCATGTTAAAGATGTAAATAATAACTTCTCATCCCAGGAATTCTGACGAAAATTCTGAAAACATTTAAAAGCCACTGGAATGTGATATACAGTCATTTTGTATTTGTGCATAAATATTTGCCCATTTTTGTTATTTATGCAAAACGGTAAATATTAATAATAAATGTTTATATTTGTGCACGTGTGTTTATACATTCTTGCATTTTACCTCATTTCCCAAGGTTATTAGCACGTAAGTGAATGTAATGGATTCGACTGGAATTCGAACTCGGCTCTCCAATTCCTCAATCCAAGCCGCTATCCATTTCCCCATTTGATCATTAGCAAAACAGTATTGGTTCCTTTAAATTTGGATTAGAATGACGTAGGTTTGGTCATTTTTGCATTTTCCCTCAAGTCAGAATATTAGCACGTAAGTGAATGTAATGGATTCGACTGGAATTCGAACTCGGCTCTCCAATTCCTCAATTTAATCCGCTATCCATTACTCCACAATGAACATTAGCAGGCCTAACTTATTGGTTCCTTTTCATTTGGATTAGAATGACGTAGGTGTGGTCACTTTTGTGATTACTCCCTTAAGCCAGAATATATCGAATTGTCCACAGGACACAAATTTGACTTATTATGAACAAGTTTGCGCAATAGCTGTGTTCCTTTTTTAGAAACATGGATACCTGGTTACTAGTCAATGAGTTCATCTCGGCCATTATTACCATTGTATAGATTAAAGTCATCACATAATAATTTAGTTAAGAAAACCAGTTGTTGTTACTAATAGAAAGGGCGTATAATCTGTCCTAGATGCAGGTATTGTTTAGACTAGTATATCTTATACCCTGTGGCATGAAACAGGCATACTGCGGGGGTTATTCTCGACTAGGCTAACTTATAATCAGTTTTATTCTGAGAGAGTTTTAACCCGAGCTGATACATCAGTCTTTCTGTTTGAATGGAGTAATCGGCCCGGATTCCAGTTCTCAGATTATCTGACTATGACAACTTCGGATTTGTTTGATTGTTTATTTGTTTAACGGCATATTAACTGCTTATGGGTACCATAATCTACGAATCTCCTGCGGTTAATATACAGCCAGTGTTCTTCAGTCTATTACACGTTCATGGGTGTTGAAACAATTAAGGATACGAGAACATCTTAAAAGAAATGAATATATAAATAAAAACTGAGTTAAAATTATTAGAATCTGATAAATCTAAAAAAAAAAAAAACCATCGTTCATATAACGAAGGCGAATCATGTTTTGTCTCGCCAATATATATTTGGGTTAAAATAGAACCCGTTTCCTTTCTGATCATTCTGTCTGATGAGCGAATCATTTAAAAATAAAGTTTTTTTTTTGTTTTTTTTTTAAATTGTCTTGTTTTTATTTTTTCTTATCAAAGATTGGTGGTTCCCGGATGTTACCCGTTCGATGGATGTCTCCAGAAAGTGTTAAATATGGTCGTTTTACATCTGAGTCGGACGTCTGGGCCTACGGCGTAGTCCTTTGGGAAATATTTAGCTTTGGAAAACAACCATACTATGGACATTCGAATGAAGAGGTCAGTATGTGTTTTATTTTTTTTATGCACGCCATTCTGTTGCTGTGTTGACTCAAAACTAAAATCCAATGTTGAGATAAATCACTAAGCAGAAATTCGCGTAATACTAAGCCGCATACATCACAACGCACGGTGATACAGAACAAAGATTAAAACAGATACAACACAATGACTATTTTAACTTTGGCAGCAAATAAATATTAAAAATGGATAAAAGCTTAAAATAAGGATTCATTGGACTACTGGATTTATTTAATTTATGGCACCGAAATCCAAAAGCGCATTTTGCTGTCGAAAAAAGCATTCCAAAACCTAAACAAACAAGAAACGGAAAGAATTGTTAGAAACAAATAAAAGAACGCTGAAGTGCGGAGTGATATCAAACCTCTTCTTTTGCTGTAAATGCTGGAAAATCTCCCCACGGATGCAGAGAAAGCTCAAGGGTGTAATGTTAAAAAAGGAACACTTATACACAGAATCAGGAAGGAAGACTTAGAAACAGAAACATAAGGGAACACTTATACGCAGAATCAAAAAGGAACACTTCTACATAAAATCAGAAAGAAACACTTATACGCAATATCAGAAAAGAACCCCTTTACACAGAATAAAAAAGAAACACTAATACGCAGAAACAGAAAGGAACACTAATACGCAGAATCAAAACGAACATAATCGTAGAATCAAAAAGAAACACTTATGCGCAGAATCAGAAAGGGACACTAATACGCAGAATCAAAAAAGAAACGCTTATACGCAGAATCAGAAAGGAACATTTATACGAAAGGTAACACTAATACGTAGAATCAAAAACGAACACTAATGCGTAGAATCAAAAGGAACACTTATGCGCAGAATCAAAAAGGAGCACTAATACGCAGAATCAGAAAGGAACACTTATACGCAGAATCAGAAAGGAACACTAATACGTAGAATCAAAAACGAACACTAATGCGTAGAATCAAAAAGGAACACTTATGCGCAGAATCAAAAAGGAGCACTAATACGCAGAATCAGAAAGGAACACTTATACGCAGAATCAGAAAGGAACACTAATACGTAGAATCAAAAACGAACACTAATGCGTAGAATCAAAAAGGAACACTTATGCGCAGAATCAGAAAGGGACACTAATACGCAGAATCAGAAAGGAACGCTTATACGCAGAATCAGAAAGGAACATTTATACGCAAAATCAGAAAGTAACACTAATATGCAAAATCAGAAAGGAGCACTAATACGCAGAATCAGAAAGGAACACTAATACGCAGAATCATGGTGGGAGCTACGAGTTTGAATAATCAGAATCGTATAAGTACATAACTTTAACTATCTAGGAAATGTTTTAAAAGACGATGAAAAATATGACACAAGAATTTGTAGGTAAATTTGTATAAACAAATATGCCTTTCAAATGTTAATGTATTAATAAACAGGAAATCTTCGTTAGAAAGAAAGAAAAAAGTGCTAAACTGCTACGTAATATCAATAGTTCCGTGTGATAGTGAATGTTCGACTATTTTTCTCACATAATTAAGAGGAGGCTTAAGGCAACGTGGATGCGGTTCTACAGAAGGATGCTGAGAATTCCATGGTTGGTGTATGTAAGCCACGAGGATGTTTTAAGGAAAATGGAAACAAAAAACCATTGTGTTTAGTATAAAAAAAAGAGATAGTTGAAATTACTGAGAAACATAACGAGGGCTTGGAGGATTTGACACACACAAGATATATCGGTGTTAAAAAAAAAGGCGAAGGAAAACAGTGAACAACCTACTTCCCGAGCTTGTGTAAAGAGATTTTAGAAGAGGGACTGGTGGGGTACTAAAGTGACAAACATTACTTAAAGGTACAAAGGATATGAAGTTGTGGAGAGCAACATTCGCGCACTTTCTGAAAGGACACGTTACATAAAAGTATTGATTATCAGCTAACATAATCTTAACAATATAAGCAAATGACACAGTGTTGATAGCAGGCACATAATGGAAACTAAAAAACTCTTAGATAACGTAGTATTTGAAAGCAAGAAGAAGGGACTAACTACTCCTGTAAGAAGACAAGACATGGTCGTCAGCAAAAGAGACAATTCAAGGTGTGAGTGACGTAATGTGGACGTGAACATCGGACAATTAAAAACATTTTACTATCCGGGTAGTGTAGTAACAGCCGCCGGAAAGTGTGACACATAAACCCGGAAGGGACATATGAATAACGGTAGATGTCTTCCAGTCTCTAAGCAGACGATGTAAGAAAGGGAGATGGTGGTGCAGGCAACTAAGCTCCACAGCAAGACTGCAGCACCAAAAGGGGAAAGAATTTAATGTTCCGCTTTCTAGCTTCAGAATTGACACACGAGAGAGAGAGATTGGGTAATGAATACAGTGACATAGTAACTGTAAGCTCAATCCCCGGGCCCGATAGTACAAATATATATTCAGGTTCTGTGAAATCAGGACTAAAAGTAAATTAACCAAGATAGGAGATTCCAGATATAGGCAGCAGAATAGGAACAATATAGACGTCTATATTCAATAAAGGATTCAGTTTGAAATCCCTTGAATTTACTCGGATCGACTGATAAATAAAAGAGAAGAACTATCGAAACGTCGTGGTAGTAACTATTTAGATGGAGGACATTACTCCGGCTGTAAATAATGAAAGTAAGCACAGTAAAATAACGTTAGCAACATGAAAAAAGCTGATCTACTATTTAATATCTAATCTCCTATCTAGCATTGAATGCTGGACAATATCCACATGTCTGAATGTAAACAAAATTTCAACTGTCTCTTCCAAGACAGAAACAAAAAAAAAGAGGTCTTAACTGATATGCAGCAATGACTCGCCAATTTCGTCACACCTTTCAGAAAGTAAGCAAAAAATTTACGGATAGGAAAATGTCGTTCGAAACTAAAAAAAAAATGTGCTGAATTGCTATGTAATATCTAATCTCCAATATAGCAGTGAATGTTGGCCAATCTCCTAATGCTTTTCATAAACTAAGCAAAGTATTAAGAGATAGGAAAACGTCGTTAGAAACTAAGACTGCTGAATTGCTATGTAATATCTAATCTCCAATATAACAGTGAATGTTGGCCAATCTCCTAATGCTTTTCATAAACTAAGCAAAGTATTAAGAGGTAGGAAAACGTCGTTAGAAACTAAGATTGCTGAATTGCTATGTAATAACTTATTTCCTATATGGTAGTGAATGCCGGGCAATCCCTTCAGTGATTAAGGTGACATTTGGCTCTCCCGACGAATGCTAAGAATACCAAACACAGGACAGGGAATCAAACAAGAAGCTAAAAGTGCTACAAAGAAAATTCTATTTACAATTAGAAAATGACAGATAAAATTACTATGAGACCCAATGAGAAAATAAGTATGAAAAATTTAACACTAACCGGACATAGTGGAGATAAAAACAGCAGGGTTAAACAATAATTATCCTATTTAACGAGTTTGGATGACAGAACAGAGGATATAAAGGATAATGATAAAGATTCAAAGATTACTTGGAGCAATAAATGAAGTAATTGTTGACAGTTATGCTTAAATTAAGGATCCTGTAATGAGTATAGAATATATTCTAGTGGAATAGTAACTTGCATTGCATAAGCCAGAAGATTATTTTTGATGGACGGTGTCTTTATCAATTCGGTCACGGAAGACTAATGGTTAGCACATAAAAAAATAAAGTTTTTCTCAGTCGATTCTTTATGCAATATCAAAAGAATTATAATACCAGTATAGAATTTAACTTATTTTTTCTTTTTAAATTTAAGTTTTCTTTTCTTCATTTTTCTTTCCAACTGAAAGGTGGTAAGATTTCTAAACGAGGGTATAATTCTGCAACGACCAGACCACTGCCCGTCCACCATCTTTAACATCATGATGGGATGCTGGAAGCAGGATCCTCGCGAACGGCTTAGCCTAAAAAAGATCCATAAATATCTGGTGGAGTACAGTCAGCGACTCATGAGAACCGTACACATGCAGCAGACGATTGACTGGGACAGCGAGAGGGAGGTGCTCACGTGACAGCCGTCACATGACTTGCCCCTTTACGGCAAGATAGGTAAGTAATAAACAGAATCGTTTCTCATCAGCCTAAAAGTAGTGAGTGAGTTTGTGTGTGTGCGTGTGTGTGTGTGTGTGTGAGAGAGAGAGAGAGAGAGTGTATCTGTGATTGGTGATTGAGTGTGTGTGTGTCAGTGTGTGTGTGAGTCAGTGTGTGTGTGTGTGTGTGTGTGTGTCAGTGTGTGTGTGTGTCAGTGTATGTGAGTCAGTATGTGTGCGTGTGTGATTGAGTATATGTGTCTGTGTGAGTGTGTGTGTGTGTGTGAGTGTGAGTGTGATTGTATGTGTGTGTGAGAGTGTATCTGTGATTGGTGATTGAGTGTGTGTCAGTGTGTGTGTGTGTGCGTGTCAGTGTGTATGAGTCAGTGTGTGTGTGTGTGATTGAGTGTACGTGTGTGAATGAGTATATGTGTCTGTGTGAGTGTATGTGTGAGTGTGAGTGTGTGTGTGTGAGAGAGAGAGTGTATCTGTGATTGGGGATTGAGTGTGTTAATGTGTGTGTGTTAATGTGTGTGTGTGAGACAGTGTGATTGAGTGTACGTGTGTGAGTGAGTATATATGTCTGTGTGAGTGTGTGCGCGTGTGTGTGTATGTGTGTGTGAGTTAGTGTGTTCCTGAAAATCTGCAGTCGCTGGTAAATGTTAGAAAGTATTGAGGTGTTCGGAAAGTAATTACGTATTTCGCCTTTCCTTGCTCCGTGTTGTTAATCAAACACTTCAGTCACTTTCTCATCGACGTGATATGGCTTCCCTCTGTCTTTTTTTTTTTTTCTGTACAAATATTTTCATGGCAATTGTTTTGATTCTTGAGCTCTTTTCCCTAGCGCTTCGTCTACATAAATTTAAGATGTGTTACTAAGTTGGCAACTAGCTCTCACAGTTCTACTGTTGCCACTTCCATTCTAACTGTTTCTTTTGTTGTACTTCTTACATGTAGAAATCCTTTCCGATTTCTTGCTTCCCTGCCAACTACAATCTTCAAAAATTTAAATGCAACGTCAATCGCAATCTTCTATCTTCTTGAACAAATAAAGAAGTGATTAATTCTATATCTATAGATTTCTTTTCTCGCACTTATCACCTGTGGAATTCCCTTCTGATTTCTTGCTTCCCTGCCAACTACAATCATCAAAAATTTAAATGCAACATCAGTCGCCATCTTCTGTCTCCATGAAGCCTCTTTCTTTCCTCGCTTATCCTCACTAAATTCTTCTCATGGACATTCACACCCTGTAACCCTCTGCGTCCAGGGGGCGCGGGGGGGGTTCATTATCGATAATGATTTAAAAAAATTAATATTCTCTGACCTAACTAAATTTTACCAGAAATTATATAAAAATAAATATAATTATTTATTAATTGTTGTTTACCCTCTTCATTTTACGTTCTTCATTATCTGTATAATAAATGCGAATGTCAGTGTGTCACTGTGTCACGCTTTTTCAACTTTACTTCTACAGGCCGTAGCCCAACATATCATACCATTTTGGAATCGGGCCAACTCCGTGAACAAATTAAAAACATTCCGGGCTGAATCCGGACCCGCAATCCTAAAATTTTGAATTCTCAACTTTTCATTACTGCGGTTATTTTCCGTCCTGAGTATGACGATAAACTACATCCGCGTCCAGGGTGAGACTATAAACTACGTCCAATAGCAGGGCCTCTGATCGGGAGGTTTTCAGGAGCGTTAAGCCGCCTCTTGATTGCTGGTGTTCCCAGGTCCACCCTGGGCCGAGGTGGTAGCATCTTTGGGGTCCCAGCAATGGACAAGTGGTTGGACCCCAAACTGGGGTCGGGCAAGATAAAAGTGTAAAAATAGGTTTTAATACCAGAAATACTTTGTAAAAAAATTATTACAAGTAATAAATTTTTGAAGGAAAAAATTATTATCAGCAATACTTAAAAAAAACATTAACAGCAATACAAACAGCTATACATATTTTGAAAAAAATATTACCAATAATAGATTTTTGAAGAAAAAATATTCCCAGAAATATATTTCTGAAGAAAAAAATATTCCTAGAAATAGATATTTGGAGAAAAAAATATTCCCAGAAATAGATTTTTGAAGAAAAAAATATTCCTAGAAATAGATATTTGAAGAAAAAAATATTCCCAGAAATAGATTTTTGAAGAAAAAAATATTCCCAGAAATAGATATTTGAAGAAAAAAATATTCCCAGAAATAGATTTTTGAAGAAAAATATATTTCCAGAAATAGATTTTTGAAGAAAAAAATATTCCTAGAAATAGATTTTTGAAGAAAAAAATATTCCCAGAAATAGATTTTTGAAGAAAAAATATTCCTAGAAATAGATTTTTGAAGAAAAAAATATTCCCAGAAATAGATTTTTGAAGAAAAAATATTCTGAGAAACAGATTTTTGAAGAAAAAATATTCCTAGAAATAGATTTTTGAAGAAAAAATATTCCTAGAAATAGATTTTTGAAGAAAAAAATATTTCTAGAAATAGATTTTTGAAGAAAAAAATATTTCTAGAAATAGATTTTTGAAGAAAAAATATTCCCAGAAATAAAAATTTTGTCGGCATTACAAAACAAAACAAACCAAAACAAACTGTGAATGTTTTCGACAATTCTTTTGTATGATAAAAACTTTTATAGTTTGGAAATAAGTTTCAGAATAATTGAAATTATTTGCAAAATCCAGCGAAAGTCACCCATGAAACAAAAATAACTGTTTATACGGAAAGTAAGGACCTACGTACATCAAATTTTTTTTAAATTAAGTGGTTGCAGAACTTTCAAAAGCTAAGCTTAAATATTAATGCAATACTTAAATTCGACGATCAATTTTAAGTTCTTCTGTAGTTTATTGTTGCCTATCGCATCTACTCCTCCCTACCTTTTGTGATGAAAGCCCAATCAAGAGCTCTCCACGGGAGCTCGCTTAAATGCGGTCCGATTTATTCTAGTTACTATTATTTTCTAACTACTTTTATTATTGCTTTCTATTACAACAAATTGGCTCGATACAATCTTCATTATTACTATCATATTACCAGCTTTACTCCGTCCTTTTCTTGCTTAATATTTCAATCAATCTAGCATTGTTATTACACGCTTCCTTGTAAACGTTAACACTTTCCGAGTACGCTAATAGGATAGGGCATCTGAAAGCCAATGTGAGTGAATCTTTAATTATTGTAGCCTTAATTTAACAACTTTTGGGCCCCTCAGCGTGGTGTAATGATTAGTAAACTTGTCTCGCTAGATCAATTATGACTGAATAGTGAGTTCAGTCCTCACTGGGTGTCCTATGCTTTCGGCCTTGTGCCACATCTAAGCTACGCTTGGAAAATAATTTGGGCAACTCGGCGTGGTGTAATGGTTAGTAAGCTTGTCTCGCTAGATCAGTTACGACTGTAAAGTGTGTTCGATCCTCACTAGGTGCCCCATATTTTCGGCCTTGTTTCACATCTAAGTTACGCTTGAAAAATCATTTGGGTGCCTTGGCGTGATGTAATGGTTAACAAGGTTGTTGAGCTAGATCAGTTACGACCGAACAGTGAGTTCGATCCTCACTGGGTGCCCCATATTTTCGGCCTTGTGCCGCATCTAAGCTACGCTTAAAAATCATTTTCATGCACCTCAGCGTATTGTCATGTTTAGCAAGCTTGTCTCGCAAGTGAGTCTGATTCTTACTAAGTGCCCCATTTTACTCATAGATTGACTTCGATAAAGCGTTGTTATTACTATTTTTAATTGTTTCTTGTTTCTTGTTGATTATTGAATACAAGTGTTCGGTTTTGCGAATTACTTAGAAAAAGCATTATCATGATTTTATTATATTTTTCTTTTGTATTATTTCTGCTGCTTGTTTATACATCTACTAGATATAGACACAATATGCTTCACTTGTCCGACTTTCTTAGATAAGAACATTGTCCTATACTCCTTTCATCTTATTATCTCAATGACAAAGTTGGTTTCTGTTTTATGTGCACTGTGCAATTAGTTTAGCTCAAACGTAAACATTAATCTCCCTTTGTAATTTGAAATAATCTTCTCTATCCATAGAAGTTTGTGTAATCGAAACCGCACTTTACTGGTGGTAATGATGTAATATTAACCGTTTCCCCCCAAGGAAACATTAGGCATTCACTGACTATGCAGCCAGTAGTAATGTCGGTTGAAATTTAGAAAATCATTATTTTAAAGCAATTTTTCAATGTATTTGATTTCTCAAGTCCAGTAATTGTTATCGCTCATTCCATTATTGATAGGGTTTTCTTTATAACCTTTTATTTGAAGTAATGAAGAATGTTAATATCTTGATTATGTCACCATTTTCTCTTCGAGTAACATGTTTTTTTTTGTTTGTTTTGTTTTTTTTTTTTGTTTTTTTTGTTTGTTTTTTTTAATCGACTTCACCCCACGCAAGGTAAATAAAGCCACAAAGACACAAAGTTTACTGTGTATGGAAGAATTAGAAGGAGAATCATTAATAATGAGTGGGAAGAGGAAAGATTAATCAGGAGGACAGTAGATAGCGATTGACATTGCATTTAAAAGTTTGAAGATTAAAGTTGGCTGAAAAGCATAGAGCTGGAAGAAGGCTCCATAAGCGAGAAGTGCGAGAAAAGGAACTGTTAGCATAGGAATTACGATTACATCTGTGCTATCCATTTTAGTTGTTGCTGCTGCTGGAAGTCTTCGAGTGATGTGGTTTTTGTTATTTGTTACACTCCTTTTTATTTCTTAGCGCCAGTTCACAATGTTCAAAGAAGGATGGTCTTTGCCAAGCACTTCAGTCTTCATTCGCTCAAAGCATTTTTAACCATTCATCTGAGAGAAAAGTTGCGTACAGATGGCACTTTAGTTATTTCTGAACTGGTCTGGCGCTATGTATGACATCCACATGAAAGTCTCCTTATGACGAGGCTATTTAAGAACATGACTCAAGTTTGCGGTTACCAAAACGGGCCAGTGGATTTAATCATTCAGCTGTGTTCGAACAAACTAGATTCGTAGAGTTAAGCAATAAAACTGTAGAAGAGAAACGCGATGATTATCTATTATTTCTCTTGTATCAGCCGACGCATTAATTTAATATATTCTTCATGTGCAAGGTCACACACCGTATTTGAGAGTGAACACATCAGGCACAAGAACTACTTTGAGTATGTATGAGACATACGAAAAAGCACTCGACTAAATAAGTTTCAAATGCAGAGTACATAATGAATGTACACTATGTCAGAAAGTCAATATTAGCACAAGCAAACCAATTTTGATAAAGTATCCAGGATATACTTACACTGATGTAACAAATATCATGTTATAAAAGTCTAGTATCGTCTAGAACTCATTCTCTAGCTCGGCAAAGAGTAACAATTCAAAGGGACATCAATTCAAACAGTTATCCGAAAAAGATGAATATCGTGTAGGCTCACTTTCTCGCCCGGTAAAGGACAAGAACTCCAAATTGCATCGATTCAACAAGTGGTCCAGAAGAGATGAGTATCGTGTAGACTTGCTCAGAAACCATGTATTCCCTTAGCCCCTCAAAGGACAACACAAAGTGGCATCGATTCCATAATTGGTCCAAAAGAGACGAGTATCGTGTAGACTCGCTCAGGAACCGTGTACTCCTTTAGCCCGGCAAAGGACAACACACCAAGTGATATTGATTCCACAAGTGGGCCGGAATAGATGAGTATCGTGTAGACTCGCTCAGGAACCATGTACTCTCTTAGCCCGGCAAAGGACAACAATACCAAGTGACATCGATTCCACAAGTGGTCAGGGAGAGACGAGTATAGTGTAGATTCGCTCCCTTGCAGGAAAAAGGATAACAACACGAAGTTCCACAAGTGATCTGGAAGATCTCTGGAAAAAGGTGGAATCACGCCCCCTCAGCAGATAATACTACTAAGACACATGGCGTCACTGTAAGTTGAAGAGAATGAGAAAACTTTGAGAAGTGAGGAAAGGACGATAAATGAACAGGTTCGGGAAGACAGCAGATGGCGATTGACGTTGCATTCAATTTTTTCAAGATTGTAGGCGGCAGTTAGTCAATTATGTGCCATGCGTGATAAACGCTTAGGCGACCATGTATCGAAAGATACATGACTGACGTGGCAGACTTTTTACCCGCAGTAGTTTGCCATTTCATTCTGCGGTAGACCTGTTGTCATCCAAGGCTATAGAACCCAGGATGTCCTGCTATTTACCCATAGCTGGGAGGAGAAGAAGAGGGTTCATCTCTTTCCCAAGGGTAATTAGCACGTAAGTGAATGTAATGGATTCGACGGGATTTGAACTCGGCTCTCCGATTTCTCAATCCGAGCCGCTATTCATTACTCCACCAGGCGGCAAGGAAGCAAAAATCAGAAAGGAGTTCCACAGGCGAGAAGTTCTCTTACATTCACCAACGTCAAGCAAATTCTTACAATCTAAATACTTTTATGTTTGATAAACCGTAGAAAACGAATCAGTCAATCAAAATACTCTTGGCAAATTTACGAATCCACCTCTTTTCTTTCAGCTATGAGTTAATTAGTAAGACTTGTATCAGTAAACCATTATTATCTCGAAAAAATTCTTACAGTCTAAAAATATTTTCTGGTTTTAAATAAGACGCAAAAGGGTTGATAAGACTTAAAAAAAAACAAAAAAAACAAATCAATTCACATATTTTTAATCGGAATCTATTTTCTCCAGTCTGAATTTGCTGGCAATCAAGAAGCTCCCAACTTCCTACCTACGCAATATAAAAGTCAGTTTCGGATTGCGAATCAAATAAAAGATTAACATTATCGACGTGCGTGACTCTTTGGCTCGTCTACCCGGACGGACATTTCACAGAAACAACTCGTAACGAATCTTCTTAGATTCTTTAGTTCTCCTACCTCATCAGCGCTGACACCCTACAGTTTGTCTGTCCTAATATTGCCAAATTTTCAGCATTCTCTCAATGAGAAATCCTGGTTGGTCTTTCTCATATTTCCAGTGAAATAAATCAATTTGAAATTCTTCCAATATTTACATTTCTCACAATTGGGTAAAGCATAGTTGCATGCACTTGCTCTGTGGTTAAATCATTTGATGTGGACGAAACAAAAAGACGCTTTTTAGCAGTGTAAAATGATGAAAATAACTATGACAATATCGCCATTTTCATGGCAAATATTTAGACGAGCTACAGTCCTTAGTTCCACCAGTTTACGACCGTCCCAGCTAGCACCCACCATACCACGTACACGGGGTTAACTCATCCTATTTTCTCTTCATCCCACATTGGTATGGAGGAAATTCCATTCAGACAGCTTCCCGAGAAGAGAAACTTTGTGGAACAGACTCCCTTAGAACAACCACATTTAGTAGCCCTCTATCGAGCGGCTCTTGGGACTTGTATTCCTTTCGTATTTCATTTGTAAGGAGGAAGTTTCACCCAGACCGCTTTATCCCGAGAACGTCAACATTGTAAAACAGACTCCCGAGATGATACTTCTCATATTAATACAATCTTAACCACTTAACCAACCGTTATCTACTCTACATATCTCCTTTGCTCCCTCCATGTACTCCTTTAGGACAACCACATTCAGTAGCCCTCTACTAGAGCGGCTCTTGGGGCTTGTATTCCCTTCGTATTCCATTTGTAAGGAGGAAGTTCCAAACAGACAGCTTCTTCCTGGGAACATCAACTTTGTGGAACACACTCCCGAGATGTTAACTACAATCTTAACCACTTCAAGTCCAGGGTCAACCGTTATCTACTCTACATATCTCCGTAATATGAATTTCTTGCTCTTTCCCTGTACTCTCTTAGGACAACCACATTTAGTAGCCCTCTACCTCGAGCGGCTCTTGAGATTTGTATTCCCTCAGTACCCCATTTGTAAAAAAAAAAAAGGTCCACTCAGACAGCTTTTTTTTTGCCCGAGAACCACAAGTTAGCTGTTCTCGAGAAGAAGCCGTTTGAATGGAACTAGACGAAGACCTGAGGAGGTTAAGATTGTAGTAATCCGGGAAGTATCCCCTCGGGAGTCTGTTCCACAAACTGACTTCCGAGAGAATAGTTACCCAGATTACGACAAACGTTACCTGTCCTACATATCCTCATAATATGTATCACTTGCTCCCTTCTTGTACCTTTTATAACAACGTCATTTAGTAGATCTTTACCTAGATCGGCCCTTGTATTTCCTTCCTATAGCATTGGTAAAGCTTCTTCCCCGAGAACAACTACAGAAAATGTTCTGGCGAGCTATATATCTTAGTTCCACCAATTCAGCACTTGACAACTTCTTATTATTATTCTTGAGTACTACTACTGTCTAGAACAGGCTCCCGAGTGGATACTTCCCCGATCGCTACAATCTTAACCTTTTAAAGTCTAGGATTAACCGTTATGTATCCTACATATCTTCATAATCTGCACTTGTCTTACGTTAATACAGCATTCTGGGGATGCTGGTGTTATGTAACAGTTCAGTACTATTTTGTTTGGTTTAACGACATTTTTCTGTTTTTCTTTGCTTAGCTTTTGAAGGCATCATTTGCTACACTAATACACCTTTGGATTTCAGTGTCGCTTCTTCCGTCCTCTTTTTAAACAGATCCCTAGTATTTAAATTGTTGTATTTTTTTTTTTTTTTTTTTTTTTGTTATCCCCAATTTTTAATTTGCATGTTGAATTCTACCTTTTGCTAACAACCATTCATTCTGTCTTTTTCCACTTGAGGTTTGGTTTTATTTTTCTTGCTTTCCATCATTACTTAATATCTATTTAGCCTTCTAATAAATGTTTATTTAACGATCCTTGTTATACGACCTAAGTGTTGCAAAAAAGTGATAGAAATATCAGGATATTCTGGAAAGTTCAAAGCAACTTCTTAAAATCAGATCAGATGACAAAGCATCATATTCAGTATCTGCCTATATTTCTGAGATGAGGTATTATGTACACTATTTACATTATTCGAACTATTGTCCTCATATTTGTCACCATATTTATTACAACATTTCGGCCGTTGTACGCTCCGGCCTTCTTCAGGTGATTGGAATGTCGAACTGAAACCTTTATTTCGCTCACTGGGGGAGAATGTTCTAGTTCCACGTGACATGTTTTTAATGGATGTCAGTTATCAGTTATCTCCTGTTAATCCCCCTCTCAAAGTTCTCCACCGCCTTAACCGGGTATTGAACTCACAATCTTTGGGTCTTGTCACTGGATCTAACTAACGCCTTTATCCACTGTGTCATGTGTCCTTTCAGTTTGACATTCCAACCATCTGAAGAAGGTCGGAGCGTACAACGGCCGAAACGTTGTAATAAATATGACGACAAAGATGATAACAATAGTCTGAATAATATAAATAGTATATCTGAAGATGACTGTACATAATACCTCATCTCAGTAATATAGACAGATACTGGAGGGACGAAACGTTGTAATAAATATGGCGACAAAGATGAGGACAATAGTCCGAATAATGTAAAAAGTGTTCATAATACCTTATTTCAGAAATATATACAGATAATGAAGAAGGCCGGCGCGTACAACGTCTGAAACGTTGTAATAAATAAGGCGACAAAGATGAGGACAATAGTCCGAATAATGTAAATAGTAAAGTATTATGTTGTTTTGGGGTTGTTGTTTTTTTTTTGTGTGCGTGTCTGTGTGCGTGTCTGTGTTTTTTTTTTTTGTTTTTTTTTTGGTGGAGGTTTAATGGCTTTATATTCAAGCCGAGAAATTTTCAGCATTTATCTTATGAGATGAAAGAGAAAATAATCGTATTATAATTTTGCATATTCCTGCATTCGGGCGTCCTCTAGAGATAGTTTCGCCAAACACTGAGAGATAAATTCCGATTAACAAAAAAAAACAAAAAAAAAAACACCGCCAATTACTACAAAACCACACCATTAACCTAAAAACACAAGGCGTGGCCTTAAATAGCCACGTCAGATCCAAACTTTTATATGAACATCATTCATGGTGCCAAACCGGTTAATAAAAATATCTAAACTATCAGCTCTATACAACCGCTTTCTCAGATTAATGATTAAAAATGTCTTCTTTTTTTTACAATAAGTTTCACTCGATACAAGGCCTACTGGAGGTAGAGGGTTATGATAGCAGGAGAAGATAACGGTTAACCCTAGATTTGAACCGGTTAAGATTGTAGTGATCGGGGAAACATTCTCTTGGGAGTCTGTTCCACAGAGCAGTGGTTCGCAGGAAGAAGCTGTTTGAGTGGAACTTCCTTTTCACCGATGGGATACGAAGGGAATATGGCTGGTTTGCTACAATGTAACTCTCATGGCGTGTCCCAGCCGTGAAACTTAGACCTGGTGGGTAGCTTTCCGTGGAACTAGCTATAGAGCAGCGTGAGGCTTGCTACATCCCGCCTGTGAGAGAGAGGTTGCTGGGTGGAGAACAATTCGTCACCCACAAAGGCTCAGGGACGTTTTTGGAATCTATAAAGAATGAGGTCTAGACAGCTCCTGTCTAGATATGACAACAGTATTTCATTTCTTGCCCTTCTGGATCTTGTAAACGTAGAGGATAGCAGGAGATGTCAGGTACTTACTGGTTTTAAGCGAGTGAAACTTATGTCTTGGCAAAGACAACACTTAGTCAAACCCTGTGGATTAGCGTTACAGAATCACAAACAAACAAAAAAACAAATAAAGGAAACCACTTCATTTGAAGACTTTCAACAACAGCAACAACTAAAATGGATAGTACATGTATAGCAAAGATAAAATAATGACATAAGATGTTGACATTCCACACTACTTCAAACAAAAGGTTAGGAAGGAAAGAGCGATAATATTTAGTGGACTTGAGAAACCTATTTTCTTTCAAGAGAAAGATTTTGTAAGAATCAAACGATACATGATATTAGCTGTTCGGTCAATGATGGCCAAATGTTTCCATATAAGGAAAGAGCTAATATTACCGTTACTATTATAGGGGAAAACATTGACTAGTTCAGCATGCCTTACACTGTTTAAAAATAGGGATGTCTACTTAAACACGGATATTCAACAACTATAATGTTTATGGAATTTTGTAATTTATTCCACACTACTTCAAACAAAAGGTTAGGAAGGAAACCTTATCAATACTG
>CAHIKZ030000302.1:4390000-4392500 GCA_903632075.3 Acanthosepion pharaonis
GAAAATGTGTTAAATGGCGAGATCAGAGTGATATGAGGATTGTCGGATCTGGGGATTGTTGTACTGAGGAGTGCTGAACAAAAACTGCTGCACAAGACATGGTTACGGATGGAACTTCAATGGTGTGATGATACGACCACACGCTACACATTTTCCTTCCAAGCAGTTCTATAAAAACGGAAGTGAACGGGAAGGTTATAACTCTGTTATTTTTATATATATATATATATATATATATATATATATATATATATATATATATATATATATATAATAAATTATCTATATGCAAATAAATAATATGGGGAAACTAGAAATAAACAAACACAAACTCGCATTTAAGATTTAAAATTAGCTTTACTTCTACTACTAATGACATGTAATCAACAGAAGTTGAGTGTTAAATACACATCATTGCGTAGGTCTTTGCACAAGTCTCACCAAACTTTTGCACAAATTTGATGCAGATTTTCTACTTAACTTTCTATGACATGGTCACATTTTGAATCTCGTTGGTGTGGTGAGACTGCCACACTCTACACACTTTCCTTCCAAGTACTGTTATAAACAACGGAAAAGAGCGGGAACTTTATAATTTAGGGTGCATGTGTGACAGAGTTCAAAGTCAGGAGGCCTCACTCTGTGTACTTTAGATCCGTTACCATAGCAACAGTCTATATACTTTTTGATCAAACACGTCAGGGTGGGGGTTTTATTACTAGTACTATTAATAGTAAAAAAAAAATTTGCTATCAAGTCCCCTTACGAATCGATAGTATCTCTGCGGAACTGAGAGTAAGAACAGATAAGTGTATATTAAATTTTATTTGCTGTCATATAATTCATAAAAAAAAAAGAAGTAAATATCAATTAAAAAAACGCATTTTTTTTTCTTTTCAGAAATTCTCCTGGATTCTATTTAAAACGGAAGCTGGTTGTTAAAAGCCCAGCAGGGAAACCTCGGAACCAGTATTATGAGCATCAGACGGTTGATAGCGACAAGAAGGAACTGTTTTAAATACAGTTATTGCCGTGATGGCGTTTTAACCAAAGACTATAATTATTCATGTATTTATTTACCCATATACATATATATATATATATATATATATATATATATATATATATATATATAAAAATGTTAATGTAATTCCTGAGAAACATTCTCGTTATTACGAAAAAATGCCATTAAATAGCTCAGGAAAAGATAGTGAGGTTGTGATTTCGTTATGAGTTTCTTTTAATTGGATTTACATACAGATGTAAGTTTGCGTCTCATGGGCATAAAATTCTCTGTATCTGTTTAAATTGGGTGTTGAATTCCACGCCTTTGCTTTGTAGCAGACGAAGTAGCAGGAACATAACGAATAATCACAGAAAATATTCAACCTCATCGAATCATTGATTGATTGTTGAAAAGAATGTTTCTCAGAATCACATTATCTGTGTGCATGTTTGTATGCATGTGTGTGCGTGAATATCTACTTATCCATGGATATATATATATATATATATATATATATATATATATATATATATATATATATATATATACACTGACCTCAATTGTCTCTTTTTGTATTTATATACTCTCTATCCCTGATATATACATGTATATATATAGACATCTGTATATATATATATATATATATATATATATATATATATATATATATATATATATATATATATATAATTTCTGTGTTTATTTTGTGTTTATATTGTTTGTTTTCGTTTTTGCTTCATTGTGCGTTTCTTTGACATAAAATATTGTAAACAATATAGGTGATAAATCAGAACACTTTAAATTATATGTAAACAATATCATATTTAATATATATATATATATATATATATATATATATATATATATATATATATATGTATATGTGGTGGGTGTGTCTATTTGTTAATCTGTTGAAAAAAATGGGTTGAGAATGTACCGTATTTTATTGTGTGTAATACGAGGTTTTGAACAGAAATTAAAGGCAAAACACGGTGAGGGGGGCGTATTATACACAAGTACACATTTTCAATAATTTTTACTCACTTTAAAAACCTCTTATTTGAAACAGTAAGATTCCAAATACACTCAGCACAAAAAAAATTTGAAAAGAATTTTCGAAACGGTAATTAGAAGGAACACGTAATCCTGTTCATTTCTGTTCTTTAATATCGTGAAAAATTGAATATTTTTTATGAAATATACGTACGACACTGGGATTTTAATCGATAATATGGTAGAACTTTACAAAATAACATACATGGTTGCACTCTGGGGTTATGCTCAAAGATGTCATTTATTCTGTGTTTAGCTTAAGAAACACGTTGTCGTAATGTACTCAAGTCATATTATACAGAAAAAATATGGTAGTCTTGTGGCTGAGATAATTACTCTTTTTTTAATTAATAATTTATTTGTTTATTTTATGTCTAGTTAGCAACTTTTCCCGAAAATTTGAAAATAAATTTTGAAAGAGAAATTTGAAGAAACTCCAAG
>CAHIKZ030000302.1:4397500-4457500 GCA_903632075.3 Acanthosepion pharaonis
GCAATCGGTCCAAAATAGCAGATATAAGGTTGATTTCCACGGGGCCCAAACTGCAGGTATAGGTATGGTGTGCACGAGCGTCAAAAAGACAGATATAGCTTAGGAAATTTTTAATTTCTTTACGAAGAATGAAACATTTATAGTTTTTTTTTGTTTGTTTTTTTTTTTTTTTTTGCTTTGTGTATGAAAATGGAACCGTTTGAGTGAATTTTATGACGTAACAACCCGAAATGATGTTAGTTTTAGTTGATCTTATCTTTTGCCTACAAACACCACCTATAAAGAAAGAACCAAGAACATGTACGTTAGCCGAAAATAATCGTTTAGCATGCAAGAAAAAAATACCCAGATAGGAGTAGGCAAAATAACTAAATAAAGTGCTCAATACGGTAAGTAGAGCAGACCTAGTTAAACCCAGAGAGCCAGAGAAACCTGCAAGGTTACATCTAAGCGGATCGTCTTCCTGACGATCCGCTTTGGGTTTAACTCATATATATATATATATATATATATATATATATATATATATATGATAAAACATAGTTTTAACATATGCTATATTTATGGCTTACTGTGCTCATTATCAGGGATATATAAATTTATATGTAAATTTAAAAAGTGGACATTGAAGTCAACATCCAGAGGCGACAGTCTGTTTCATGCTAAACGCAATCGTCAAACAATATATATATATATGTGTGTGTGTGTGTATGTGAGAGAGAGTTTCATTAAAAACGACTAAAACGTTTTTTATTTAAACATTCTTGTGTCTAATTTTCTTTATTTCTGGACATAACTTATGTAGAAATTGTCCGAATGTTCTGTATGTCGAGCGTTTTCCACTTTACTTATATATATATATATATATATATATATATATATATATATATATATATGTGTGTGTGTGTGTGTGTGTGTGTGTGTGTGTGTGTGTGTAATACTAAATAGATGCAGCGTCAGTCATCTTGAGAGGCGGGTGATGGTCTATATAACATAATTATGGGTTCGTTTTTGTCGGGAAACAAGTTCGCTGTCGGTCATCTAATTTCATACGTATTTGGAAATTAAGACTATTATCTTTCACAGCAACAGTAATAGTATCTACAATAGCAAATACCATTTATTATAGTAGCATAGTAAAAATATAATCCTGGAAAAAGGATTACAGTTTAACCAAACAGCTTAAAACCAACAAACGTCTGGACAAATTTTACATTAATCAATATAAAGTTCAGAAAAGTATACACCTTTACGTATACAAGAAAAAGAAAATACACAAAAGTAATCTGTCAGTCTTGTTCAACGAAACATTGAAAAGTTGTGTTTTGACATGATAAATAACGACATTAATTTTTTTTTTCCAAATCCTTACCGTTTTTTTGTTTTTTTGACGCCGTAAAAAATTAAGTTTAGGTCCCATGTTGTAGCGTTGGAATTTAATTCCGGTCATTAGTGAAAGCCTTATCGCACAGCCTTATAACATTTATAATTTAGTGAATCTTTACAAATTGTATATTGACAAGACGCATAGCGAAAGCACATTATTACTAAATCATTGAGCCATCAAATAAGACTTTCATTTACTTCAAAGTGAAAGGAAATCTATACTGAACAATTTAGCTATATCATGATATAAAGTTATACGGTAGCTTTAGTGCAATTTTCAATAAACAATGCAAATTTAAAACAGTTTGTCTTATAATTTGTGCCAAGTAGTATTATGGTGTTATATATACTTTTATCTATTTTTTGTTTTTATTAATTATGATCTAAAAAATCGTATTCATTGAGTAGCCTTTTTTTGTAATCTTTTAGAATTTTTTCTTTTTTTTTTACAATTTGTTCTTATCAAATACAGTAAAAAAAAATGCATTTTTTCCTTGTGGTGATTCATAATTAGAATTCTAGTTTGAATCTAATCTTTGTTGTCATTACTTATCACATCAAACCCCAGCTTTCACATTGAGTGCAATATTGATTTTCTAACAAAAGGGATAATCAACATGCGCTATAGTACAGACACTCACAGACACACACACACACACACACACACACATACACACACACACACACATATATATATATATATATATATATATATATATAATGCCCAAAAAAATTCTGAAAAAAAAATGCCCAAAACCTTTTTCTCATTGATAAAAAAAAAACAGACGACATGCGATGAACGGATGTCATAATTCGTTGAAAAATACACCCCTACCCAACCTAGACTTAACCTCCTTTTCGAACGTAACTCATAATTGATACAACAATAGTTAATAAAAGTGAACACGCTACCGCCCCTGTCTGAATGATTGGATTTCTCTGTATCTTTGGAAACAGGAAATTATGAATTTATACGTGCATTTAAAACTCAGTAAATTTAAAAATAAGTTATTCCAAAATTCGCTTGAAGATGAAACAGAACTTAAGCTTTTAATTTAATTATATAATTAAATTTGAAGTTTTTAGCTTCGGTTTTTTTGAAGCATGGTAATTCCTGTGTAGCGAAGAAACCATATTTTAAATCAGTTGATTATTTATATATATATATATATATATATATATATATATATATATATATATGGTGTCCCAAAAGATTTGACATTATTTTAAAAGTTTAGGTGTTGAAGTTTTATTATGAGACCGATTTCATAAGTGTTCAATATGTGCATCGTCACGGCACACGTCAAGTCGGTTGTTAAGCTTTTGCCAAACACGCTGTAGCATGTCTCCAGCAACATTATCAGTGCGGAATTGATTCTCTGCCTAAATTCAGCAATGCTAGCAGGAAGACGTGGGACATAGACCTGTCCCTTCACATATCCCCCATAAAAAGAAATAACACGGGGAGAAGTCCGGTGATCGCGGCGGCCATTTCTGTCTTCATCTCCAACACTCCCGATCAATCTCTCTAGCAGATTCTCACTGAGATAAGCACGTACTGTCTTCTTCCATTAAATATAAAATCTTGATCTGTTTCTATACATTCTGTGAAAATTTGAGGTTATTTCAACAAGAATTGCCAAAATTATTGGCCTGCGAAATGATGTCAAATTTTTGGGGAGACCCTGTGTAGTCTATATATATCGCTAGACTCTTCCGTCGAATCCGACGTCTGAGGTTCAAGCAGATCAGTTCCCAGGAAACCGACAGCCCGACAACAGCACATGAGAATTGATTATAATGGTGAAGGTTTCGTGCAGGACCATCACACACACACAATATATATATATATATATATATATATATATATATATATATATATATATATATATATATATATATAAATTCGCTTGAGGATTAAATGGAACTAATGTCTTTAATTTAATCACAAAATTAAATTCGTGGCTTTTAGCTTCCATTTTTGAAACATGGTTAGAACTGTGTAGCGAAAAAAACATATTTTAAATCAATTAATTAATGCTCTGTAAATGTACATTGAGCACTATTTTGTAAAAATAAAAATATCTATAAGAACACCGCATTATATATCTTGCTGTTCTTTTTATTTATATACATATATATATATATATATGTGTGTGTGTGTGTGTGTGTGTGTCCTGTATATTACGCGTTTATTTAATCTCTTCTGTGTATTTTCTTTATTAACAAATCGTGATTTATATTCTATATATTTCTAGCCTTAGATTGTGTTATCAAACCGAGTTTTAATTGATACTGTATCGATATTATAAACAGGAACCTCCTCTAAATCGATAAAATTCAATATTATTAGATTCGAACAAATATCGTAGCCAAGGGAGGTTATACAATATGCAAATTCTCAATAATTATTTCTTTTAAATATTTTTCCCTGTATTTTACGAGTGGGCAAGTCTATTTAAATAGTGTTCAATTAACCAAGCAGAGTTATCGTTCGTAGATTGAATAAAGTATTCAGTTCGGAAGTCCTAGAAGATTACCGAGACAGTCAAGCACCTAAACGGGGGTGGAGGATGGAGGCTCATCACGACTGAAATGTTGAGAAAGTGACAAAGACGTTGGCATAAATTTGACTAAATATATTTTTTATACTAATTCTGGTTTTCACATTATTATTATTATTATTATTATTATTATTATTATTATTATTATTATTTCTGTTTAGTACCGTCCCTTACTCGGGTATTACCCGAGAGATGGAGTAAAGACAAGAAAGTAAATTTTAGCATTCTGCATTATTATTTCTACGTGGCTATTTAAGTTTTTGATAAATTAATATTTTTTTGTAATCCTAATTCTTCTTTTCTTTTATTTAAAGGATATTTATTTTTCAGTTTAGCAATACTTCTTCTTCTTCTTCATCATCATCATCGTCATCGTTTTTTCTTCCTATTATTATTATTATTATTATTATTATTATTATTTGTGTATGTTATGTTTCCTGCTTTGTTATCCTGTAGAACCGGCTCCAACTATGGTCCTTAGGTCCTATAGGAGAATGTTCATTTAATTGATAGCACTTTTTTTAGTATATGGGATATTCCTAGTAGAGCGATGTTGCGGGCAACTTGTATGTTGATGTCACCTGGGACATTGTTATTAAAATTGTCTATACCTTTTCCCACGAGGCCCAGAGCTCAGATTACTATTGGTACAGTCCCAGTCTTCATTTCCACATCCTGTTAATCTTGATCTCGAGGTCCTTGTATTTGGACTTAATCTGTTTGAGGGATTTTTTTCTCACCAGATATTATATGCGGCTTTCATCGTTGTTGTCGTTGTCAGATTCATCGTCAGCTATAAAATGCTATCATCACTTCAATATACTCTTCCCTATTTATTGTTCTTTTGGGGGATATTCTTTTAATGAATATAGAGGGCCTTTTTGGGTAGAGTTTCTGCCACTTGCAGACTTTTCGATCCTAGTCTGGTTCCTCGCTGGGGATCACAGTCCTTGTTGACCCGCGTGACGACCAATGAAGTTTAACAATAATTTTCGTTGTGTCAGCATTATAGTTCGTTTTTACCCATACGTGGTTGCTGGTACATGGGCCTCAGATCATATCCATACCATGGTGGGGTATCATCTTTACGGAGCCAGACATCCTCATGCTATTTTTTTTTTACTATTGTTATTATTAACAACAACCGTAAAAAATTATTATTATTATTATTATTATTATTGAGAAAGCAAACAGTACAGCGACAAAGTGAGGTTAGGGTATATATATACGAAGCCCTATATTCCTGTCATGACCCTCAGTTTGATAACGGTATACATGAACCACGCTTAAATACACGTGATAGGATTACCGCTTAGAAATAATTTTAGGTTGCGTAAGCAAATCCGCTCAAACGGTTTCCGATTGAGGGTGTTTCCAAGTAAACAGATATGACTCCAAAGTCGCCTTGTCTGCCACATCCTTCAAACTTAAACAAAAGACAACTTTCGATGCTATTACACTATTCCTTCTCATGGACAGAAATGCACGTATGGTCAACCCCTAGAGAATGTAGCCTAACTGGTTAAGCTCAGACAAGTGACAAGCAAATCTGTGATAACGAACGGGATATTTACTGTAGCCCATTGTAATTCACCAAGAGAAAACAAGTACACGTTAACATCTCCAATCAATAACGGCCATAAGCCATGAGAGCCATACTCGTTGTAGCATCAAAGCAGTATTCATTTCTTTATTTTATTTTATATTCTCTTTAATACAATAATTTCATCTTTCACCTGAGACATAAGGTAAATGCGTTATATTCCAGAGGAGGATATTGAGCATTTTGGATTGAAAGACGTTTTTAAGTACGTGAGAGGTCCTCAGTAGCGAGAAATATAGATGAAAAATACGGTGCTACTATAGCGTGACCTCTACCTCAATATAACGTGAGGTCTACCTCCCGTTTCGTTTGTAGCGGGAGCTCTACCTCAATATAACGTGAGGTCTACCTCCCGTTTCGTCTATAGCGGGAGCTCTACCTCAATATAACGTGAGGTCTACCTCCCGTTTCGTCTATAGCGGGAGCTCTACCTCAATATAACGTGAGGTCTACCTCCTGTTTCGTCTATAGCGGGAGTTCTACCTCAATATAACGTGAGGTCTACCTCCTGTTTCGTCTATAGCGGGAGCTCTAGCGCTGCATCGAACTATAAAACCGCATAAATGCATGGACCTTCCTCTTGAACTGTATCCAGCAGATTGGGTTCTCTTAAAAAGGCGACTGCTGTTTGTTCTGTCAGGATTACTGTTCTATAAAACTCCTTCAGCAACATTTTGAAGTACCCTGAAGTTCGGAAATATTTGCTAACTAGTTCAGGTCGTGGAGGATTCTGATTTAGGAGATTCTTTTGCTTCATTCTTATATGGGCAGATCACGTGTTTATAAAATGTGAGACAGATATAAATGTCCATGTTAAGCGTCACCTGACCAGACACATGACCTCATGGCTACGTGAAGGGAGGGGCATGTTAGACCTCCGCGCTGAACCTGGGTAGGCGAATAATTGAGGTAAACCTCTGCACTGCACCTGGGTAGGCGGCATATTGAGGTAGACCTTCGCGCTGCACCTAGGTAGGCGAATGATTGAGGAAGGCCTCCGCGCTGCACCTGGGTAGGCGGCATATTGAGGTAGACCTCCGTTTTACACCTGGGTAGGCGACATATTGCGGTAGTCCTTCGTGCTGCACCTGGGTAGGCGAATGATTGAGGAAGGCCTCCACACTGAACCTTGGTTGGCGGCATATTGAGGTAGACCTCCATGCTATACCTGGGTAGGCGGAATATTGATGTAGACCTCTGTGCTGCACCTGGGTAGATGACATATTGCAGTAGACCTCCAACTTGCTCCTGGGTAGGCGACATATTGAGGTAGATCTCTGCGCTGCACCTGGGTAGGCGACATATTGAGGTCGACCTCCGCACTGCAACTGGGTAGGCGACATATTGAGGTAGATCTCATGCTATAGTAGCACCTAGTATTCATCTTAATCATTCATATTTCTGTTACTACTGGACTTACTGTTGTGTTTAAATGCCACGTTTTTGGGGAAGAAGAAGAGTCATCCTGACAGAGGAAACAGGAGTCGCTTGCTTCCAGATCTTTGTATCTAACAAGATTAGTAATGTCTTTTCTGAATTCTTTTTTTTTATCAGACTGTAAAACATGTCTATAAGATTTTTTGTCATTATCATATTTAAAGTCTTTTATAACAAAATCTGATACATTCGCTTGTCTCGCGCGATCGGCATGTCTGATAACGCCCGTGAACCGTCTTAATCTTGGATTGGTTTTTCTCATACCATTTATCTCTATCGGTTAAGGTTTTGTGTTGTCTTATCTTCCAATGAACATATTACCCTAACCCTGTTAGGTCAATTTTTAAATTAATTTATTACTAGAGTATAGCAACCAAATATTAATTGAAGTAGTGTCTTTTCAGTGTGCGTATAAAAACGTTGTATCAGGTCATCCCATAAGTTCTGTCCGAATTTTGAATAAAGAAAACGTGACCAAATGTTATATTTAATTACAGATTCAATCAACAATTTATTTTCCCTGATTATCTATGACTTCCTTCCATCTAGTAACAAGCTTACTAATTCCATTACTGTAAAATTATTTTGACTTTGATTCGAAAAACTCACAAATGTCAGTTTTAACCTCTTCCTGTGTTACAAAAGCTGTTTCTTCTAACTGATTCTGTAAGCTACGAAACAAATGGTCGTCTGAAGGAGCAAGATCGGGAGAATAAGATGGATGAGGAATTTTCTCCCAACCAAGTTCTTCGATCATTTGTAACGTGATTCTTGCTGTGTGGGGTCGCGCATTGTCCTGATGAAACATCACCTCTTTTCGATTCACTAGAGCAGATCTTTTTTCCTCAAAGCTTGATTCAAACGCTCTAATTGCTGACAGTATATTTGAGCATTAATTGTTGCATTAGGTGGTAAGAATTTAAAGTGGATTATTCCTTGGCGATCCCACCAGATTGAAAGAACCTTTTGCCTATGAAGTTCCCTTCTCGGTTGTGGCTGGGGTCCTTCCTCTTTACCAAGCCACTGTCTACGACGCTTAACATTTCGATAAAAGATCCATTTTTCGTCGCCAGTCACAAGTCTATCCAAAAAAAGTGAAACAAGTTGGCGAGAATGGAGAAAAGAGCAGATGTCAAATCTGGATTTGAGGTTGTTTTCAGACAATTCATGAGGCACCCATTTTCTAAGTTTAGGAACTTTTCCAGGTTGTTGAAGATGACGATGAACAGTTGTATGGTTTGAACTGAGAACCACTGCAAATTTCTCAACTGATAAAGCAGGATTTTCTTCAAGGGCTGCTTCAAGAAGCTTTTCATCAAACTCAACTGGACGTCCGATTCAATCTTCATCTTCAAGGGTGAAATCTCCACCTCTGCAAACCATCTTCTGCAAGTTCTTTCATTCACACATTCCCCTCCATAAACTGAGTGAATGTTTCTAGCCGATTCGGCTTCTGAGTTTCCTTTCTTGAACTCATAAAGCATGATGTGCCTCAAATGATTCTTGGGTACTTCCATGTTAGCAGGGTTTTAATCAAACAAAATTTAATTTTATTGTTCTCTGAAATAAAATTTGATCAGCTTAAATGCATCTAAACATAAAAATAATGTTCAGCTCCATTAGACATTATAAAATACTCTTTAAATTTCGTTCATTTTAAAAAAGTTAAAATTCGGACAGAACTTATGGGATGACCTGATAGTTGTTGCTATTGTTGTTGTTACTGAGTAATAGACCAGCATGCTAACAAAGGATCGTTGGGGTTGTGGTCAGCATGATAGTCTCGGAAAACCATTGATTTCTACGTCTCGCGTAGTTACAAAGTCTGATCTGTGAGAGGCGGACACAGCCAGAGATATTGCATGTACCAGCCTTTCCCAATAAAGTGGTGGTGTGGTGCCCTCTCGCTGTTTGTATTCCCTATTTGTTCTCTCGGACGCTCTGACGAGCCAGGGTGGTCTCATATGTCAATAACCCACAAATATACGAAGCCCAATATATTCACCATGACATCCAGTCAGATAAGGTTATAGCAAACATATGTATCACAGCCAAATATGCGTGATGTTTTGAAAGATTTTGACAAAAGTAGCGTATAACCGTATATGTAGGGCCCAGTTAGAAATACTTTCAGGTCGAGTAACCAAACCCGTTCACACGATCTCTGATCGGACAATTCGACGTGGTGTAATGTTTAGCAAGCTCGTCTCGCTGGATCAGTTACGACTGAAGTGAGTTTGATCCTAACTGGGTGCTCCATACTTGCGGCCTTGTGTCACATGAAAGCTACGCTTATAAAATCTTGATATGGTTTCCGATTGTTCCAATGTATCTTGAAATGCCTGCAAAGACACGTTGGTTATCTAATCCTTCAAACTTAAAAAAAAATCAACCCATCTCTCCCCATTAATTCGGCTCGTGAACACAGATGTACAACACGTCAGCGCCTAGAGGACAGGCTGAACTGGTAACTGGCGAGCAAATCTGTGGTAGTGAACGGAATACTTCCTCGATTATGGATGTCCTCATATGACATATTTTTTAGATTTCCACCTCAAGATCCTTTTATTTTGATGTTTTTTTTTAAGATCTGTATGTCAGTAGGAAAGCACGTTCTGTTTTTGTGGTCTCTGATCACGATGTCAGGACGATTAGCTTTGATTGTTCTGCCTGTGTGTATTGTAAAGTCCCATAAAATTGTTACAGATCCTATCTCCATAACCGGGTCTGGGTGGTGTTCATACCAATTTCTTGTAATTTCCTCTCTGTAAAGTTGCGGATTTTCCAAGATATTGGCCCACTCTGTCAGGCTGGGTTTTATATTCAGTGAGTGCCAATACTATTATTATTATTATTATTATTATTATTATTTGTACGTTATATTTCCTGATTTGTATCCTGTAGCGCCGGGTCCAAACTATAGTCATTAGGCTCTATAGGAAAATTGTCATTTAATTTATAGCACTTTTCTTAGAATATAGGATATTCCTAGTAAGGCGATGTTCTGGGCAAGTTGTATGTTGATGTTACCTGTGACAGTATTAGTAAAATTGCCCATTCCTTTTCTCATGAGGTCCAGAGTTCCTATTACTACTGGTACTACAGCCTCAGTTTTCATCCCCCACATCCTGTTAATCTCGATCCCTAGGTTCTTGTATTTGGACAATTTCTTGATAATTTTCATGTAAGTGTTTCTCTAAGATGATACTGCAATTTCAATAAGCATACACTTCCGGAATTTCTTGTCTTTAATGATAATATCAGGTCTGTTGGCTTTTATTTCCCTGTCTGTTTGAATTGGCATGTCCCGGGGGATAGTTATATCGTTATTTTGGGAAATTGTATGTGGTTGGTGCTCATACCATCGCTCAGTGGTTTCGATTTTGTGCTTCTTGCATAACTTCCAGTGCATATATGTCACTACCTTGTTATGTCTCTGGTTATATTCATTTTTTGCTAGTTCCGGACATCCTAAGTTAATTTTAATCGACAGTTACATCATATTTTTGACAGTTTCTGCATTTCGGGTTAGTTCCATTCTTGATTATTGTTATACCATAATACCTATTCTATTGTAATAGACTCTCCCACAGATAATAAATAGTAGTAGCGGTGGCCAGTTGGGCTCAGTGGTGTTGAGTGAGTCAGTCGATGTCGGACATTGAAGTATCAACCATCACAACTAGATTGCTGCGTCATTAACTCTTATTTCAAGTTCCTAACGTTTTGTACGTCGAACCTAATTTAGGACCGACTTATTGAAATACAAGCCTCATTTGTGAAGACTACTCTACAACAATTATGTTACAGTTTTAGGATCTGGTTGCGAGGCTTTAGTCCTGAGCTGCAATAATTAGGCCTTCTGTCTCAGCTTTCAACCCGGTGTTCCTCAGCCACTGATGTGTTTTCTGTTGGTCCACATCTGCTTCTTTCGTTCTTTTTATGTATTTGCCATACAACACCTTGTCCTCCCACTTTTTTTTAAATTTCATTTGGTCAAGTTGTTTTATTTTCTGCTTTACTCGTTTGGCGTGGATGGCATTCGCTTTGTTTTTCGTTGGTATGATTTCAAGTATATTAAGCTGTTTCTTGAAGAGTACAGATTTTTGGTTGATGCAGTGGATTTGGTGTTTTACTATTTGTATGTGATGGTCATTGGTTTTTGTGTGGTATGCCTCCAATCCGATTATTGTAGTTATTAGTTATTTAAAGTTGGATTAGACCTTGGCCCCCTAAAGCTCTTGGGACGTAAAGCCTATCAATATTTCAACTGGTGCATCCTCATTTGGGTAAGCATTTTTCTCGTCTTGGCGTCCAATTATTATTATTATTATTATTACGGTTCCACCCTCAGGGTTATCTGGTGGTTATTACTGAAAATTGAGTGAATCTCCTCAAGTCAACAATCATTTCCATATTTCTCTCATCTCCATTTTATTCCTTTTAGAATAATCCTTGAAATTTTTCCAGTGGCCCGCTTATTGTGTTCATTACGGCCATTTTAATATTCCGCAATTTTCTTTTCATTTCAATATTAATCGGTTTTCTCGCGCTCTTTCAGTTTCGCATTTCAAAGATAGATTTTTCGTTTGTTATTCATTCGCTTTCTGTCGCCTAACACGGATGGAGTTTCAAAGCCTCTACATCTGGCTCCTTTTTTTTTCGAAGCAACCTCCTGCTTTGTTCTCGTTTGCATCTAACAGCGAACCCAAGATAATTTCCCATGTTCCCAGCTCATGTTTACATTTGGAGTCTCGTTTTCCGTACATCTACATTCATGCATATATGCATACGTAAACCAAACAGCCCAACATAAAGAATCCACTATCGATAACATTTTATCTCATGAATTAAAAAGAAAAGATATTAATCTCCTGACTTAGTGAAGGTGTGTAGCATGCGGTTCGGCGCAGTTGTAGCTCTGTGGATGGCAGACGTGGCTTTGTCCTCTATTTTTCGTCAATCCGAAGAGAGTAACGCAGGGTTAAGTGCATAATTATATGCATTTTAGAGTCAATTCAACTCAAGCTGCAAGAAATACATCAAGATCAGTGTCAGTAAGATTGAGACCATGACCGTCAGCAAGAGACCCAGAAAAACTGGACATTAACATCAATGGGACCCAGCTTAAGCAAACCAGTGAATTCAAATATCTTTTGCTGAAAACGGCAAACTAGACAGAGAAATCGAAAATCTGGAAATTTTAAAATGATTTTTTTCTATAAATTTCAATAATGAAAAGCTTTTTCTTCGAAGGCTTGCATGCTAAATTAAGGGGAAAAGACAATTTCAAGATTTTTTAATTAATGGCGTAAGTGAAATATTGTGGCTTTGCTAGGGCCAGAAATAGAGGGGAATTGAGTTAAACAAATATATTAACAGAAACAGTAATACAAACATATACAAACGAGAGTGTTACAGCAAGAATGTTCGGTCCGACTGTCAGAGCTGACTACTGGAAACTTCCCCTTCCAAAAGGCAGTACCTGCTTCTATTTTTAGCTGGAAGAGTCCATGCGTGTGTGGGCAAATTACCATAGCATGAAATAAGGCTTTTCTGAGTGGATTCTTCAAAACTAAATAAACCGGTCCGTTTTATTTGAATCTCAAAAGTTCTTGACCAGCTTGGGGCAATGGATTTCAAAACCCGGAGAAAGATGGATGGTAAAATATCAAAACTTCTTTTGAGCAAGGAAAGAAAGGAAGTCATGACCGTCAGCAAGAGACAAGAAAAACTGGACATTAACATCAATAGGACCCCAGCTAAAGCAAACCAGTGAATTCAAATATCTAGACAACATATTTACTGAAAACGGCAAACTGGACAGAGAAATCGAGACCAGATGATAGAAAGCCAACGAAGTCAGTTACCAACTTTCTTCTCTTCTAAAACATCCTAGCATTTCCAAGAGCACCAATTCAAATCTCGTCAACGCCATTTTCCTACCAACGCTGACATATCAGTATCAGGCCCTAACAAAAAACCCTTGAGAGGAAACTGATCACCTGTGAGATGAAATGCCTGAGGAAAGCAGTGAACAAGACCAGGCGAGACAAGATCAGGAATGAGGTAATAAGAGATATGGTAGGATCAATACCAATCATAGAACACATCGAACGACAGAGGATCAAGTGATTCGTTCACCTCACTCGTATGACTATCAACGAACCAGCCCTATGAGCATACACCCTCAGGTAGACTGGAAAGCGAGAGGTAAACCAAGAAGACGCTGGAGCGGCTCAGGGCCCACAAGATATCTCCCCTGTAGGCCATTCGCCTTGCCACTGACAGACGACTGTGTCTCCCAGCGACGCCTAATAGCACAAGTATACACCCTCGGGTACTTTGACTGAAGACAGAGAGGCAGACTAAGAAGACGCTGGAGCGACTTAGTGGTAGACACTCTCAGAGCCCACGACATATCTCTCCTCCGGACCACTCGCCTTGCCGCAGATAGACGACTGTGTCTCCCCTCGACGCCTAACAGCACAGACAGAAAGAAAAACTAAAACTAATGTTTATTAGTAATATCACACTAATTAATTAATTAATAAGAGTAATAATTCAATAATGGTTAACAGTATTTTGTTCCAAAATTGACACTTCAGTATCTTTTTCTATATTCCCACTTTTTGTTATTATTATTATTATTATTATTGTTGTTGTTGTTTTGATGATGATGATGACTGAGAGAACATCGTGCCAACAAAGTGATGCTGGTGTACATATATACGACACTTAATATACTGATCATGACACCCAATCTGATAATGGTATGCCAGGCACACGCATCACAGCCAAGTATGCTCAATAGGGTGTTAGGGTTTTTATAAAAGCATTCTACACCCTGTCAGGTGGAGCCCAGTTTGAAATAGTCTTAGGCCAAGTAAACCAGTCAGCTCAATCGGTCACCGACTGAAGATTTTTTTTCCAAAGTACCTAGATATGACTCTCAAGTCGCCTTGACTGCTTCATCCTTCAAATCTTTCAAAAGAAATCCCTCTCGATATCTGATCCGCTCAGAATGCGAAATTAAAGTTGTCTAGAACGGCCACTCTTCTACATCTTTCTGTAGAAATGCGAATATGGCGCTATTTTCTGACATAATTTGTCAATAAATTTTGACAATCACTTTCCCGATTTCCAACTGCTTATGGTCACGCAATGAGGCAGTTCTGTGTTAATGAACGTGACATTTACTACAGCCCGTCTTCATTAACGAAGACAAAATATTTAGGTGTTAACACTTCTAATCATTTAAGATCAGAAGAGAGCAAATCTATCGTATGAAATATGGCTCTTGCGGACTTTTGGGAAATTTAATAACTTGTTACAAGATTGAAATTTTTTGTACAGCATCAGGCATACTTTCCTCAGTATCTGCAATAATTAGAGAACGACCTGATACACATATACACTGTGGAAATTGATTTGATTGTATAATTCAGAGTTTTTCCTTGATTACTGATGCAGCTGGACACAGGATTTATTATAATATATGATAGTGCCTGTGCCCAGTTGGATCAGTAATCCGTTCCCTCCTGACCTGGATGTCAAGGAAAAGATCTGAATAATAGAATCAAGAATTCTCTTTGAAATTTCAATAGTGTATATGTTCCGGGTTGCTCCCTACTTATCGCAGATACTGTATGTCTAATGCTGTACGAAAAATTTAATCTTGTGTTACGGTCCAGTTCCTTGTACCACGGTGATAGTCCAAGGTAGAACCAACAAAGAAGAACTCGAATACGGATATGGAATAACACAGATATATTACAAACAGGAATATATACAGAGAAGTAGAAAGTGTTAGTACGAACAATTAGGCTTAGTAATAATTGTCTGAATGCGACTCTGTTTCGGACTGCCTCTGAATCGACTGACTGCCAGACTCCTGACGGGCTTCACTCCAGACTTCAGACTGAACTCCAGACTTCAGACGGAACTCCCTGATTCCTCTTGAGGCGCAGTATTTATTACGTATGGAATAGTCCATTATGTTATTATGGGTATATCCCATAACATCTTGTGACAATAGTTATTAAATTTTCCAACACTCCGACGTCCTGGTAAAAATTTTAATGAAAGGCAAAGCAGGAAAAGAATGCCCTTTTCTCCAGTTACTTTCTTCAGCAGTTCGCTTTCTTGAAATTTAAAAGTCCTTCCTTTACTTTACTACTACCAGCAATCCTCTGTTTGACTGTTTCCTTTCTACTAAATAGCGCTTGACATGTATCGAGCGCAATAAAGCAACGGACACTGGCTTCTACACAGAAAGATCATTTACACTGTAATAATCAGTTCTTCCTGAATGTATTCCTTGCCTTCATTCTTGCAATTATTATTAGTGATTTTTTAAACAAGTCGTATTTGGTAGAACCTGTTAGATTCAAGTCATATCAAGTCGACGATAAACTACACCCGGAAGCAGGGTATCTGATCGGAAGATTGGAGGTTTTGAGGCGTGTGCAGCTGTCTCTTAATTGTCGCCGTTCCCAGATCCACCCTGACTCAGGGTGGTAGTACCTGTTAAGGTCCTAGCTATGAACAAATAGTGGACCCCAAGCAAAAACAAGACATTTGGAAAGTATAAAAATACAATTTTATAATAAAAATACCAGCAATATATTTTATATAAAAAGATTACCAACAATACCTATTTATAGTAAAATTACCAACAATACATACTTATAGTAAAATTACTAACAAAGCATTTTAAAATCAAAATAACGAGCACAACATTTTGTAGTGAAATTACTAACAGCGCATCTTATAGCAAAATGACCAACTGTTTCACGATAAATGCTCCGATGAGCTACTTTCGATAGTTCACAGACTGCATAAATTTAAACGTGCTACTAGGCTGGCATCTCGGTCCCACTCTTTCACTGTCGAAACTGTTAAATGTAACCGTCTCTTCTACCCCAATAGCTTCAAGACTCGCACCTCCTGTCTGTGGAATTCCCTTCCTGTTACTTGTTTCCCTGATAGCTATAATCTCCAACTATTCAAATGTAATGTCAATCGACATCTCCAGATGCCTTGATCTATTCCCTGTTCTTCTCATCATCCTTTCCTCTATCACGCCTCTTTACTCACGCTCCCACTCTCTGTAACCCCTTGCGTCCTAGTGGCATCCCGCTTTGCTTGGGGTGAAATGCTTTTAAAAAAGGAAGGTGACGGCATGCAATAGCGTTCAAAATATATTTAGTTGAAGCCATGAAATTCTGTTCAAGATATTTAGACTTCAGCATTAAATAACTCAAAGAGGTTGCTATATGCCGCTAAACAAAATCAACCAACCAACCGATCAGAAAGTACTCAACAATTCAACCTCGTTCTATGTACCTCATCCCTTCAGGATGTAGGAGATTTTGTCACTCCACAATTTCCTGTCTTTTGTAGCTCTTAGTAAATGTTATCTTTTCGCCATCTCTTCTAATTCCTGTCCTGCCAAACATTTACAGAATATCGTTAGACAGTTTATTCGTTGCTTTCTTTTGTCTCTCTTGCTTTCACTATGCCATGTGAGTATCAAATTTTCTAAGCCAGCTTTCCTCATTATGTGCCCTGTCTCTTTCTGGTGTTAATTATAAGTTTCCTTTTTGTTTCAGTATCAATTTCATTAATTCGCTGGTAGTTTGAATTATTTATCATTATTTGCCTTTTCACATCAAGTGCATGATGACTTTCTTTGGGAGAGGGTCATATAAAAGCAAATTTTTTTCAAAATTTTGCTGACCCTAACTGTAGCATTCATGTAGTCTTTATATGTAGACTATCTTATCACACCTTCAATTTATCCAATCTGTATAGTATTTTTTTTTCAAATTATTGTGGATACAGCCACGAAATTTCATTTTCTACTTCTTCAAATCTCAAGTGAGGTCCAGCTATTTTTCCGTTTTAGCTTTCTTTGATATTCACCCCGTGGTCTGCCGGAACAGCCACGTCCACGATTCGACAAAATCTCGTTCTTTATTCACGACCAGATCTGTTCTCATCGTTTGAACAAATTTTCAATCCGGATCACAAAATTTTAGAATATTTTCTTTTTTTTATTCTCTAGAGTATTCTATGGTTTGTGCTTATAAAATTTGTACACATAGTTGGACCTAAGTTGTTTGCATTATTATCAGCATGTAACTGTTCCATCTCTATCATGCCCTTTTCATATTCTTAATGTGTAAGCTTCGCCTATGGTATTTATCACAAAAATGATATCAGTATTTTCTAGTTTTTTCTCAGTCTTAGGCGTGAAGTAATTATTACTGATATATTTATTCTTTTCTTTAATCATTTTACCCCAAGCAAGGCAATAAAGCCACTAAGACGTAGGGATTAGTGAGTGTTAGAGAATACGAGAAAAAAAGATTATTAAAGAGAAAGAACAATAAAAGAAGAGGAGTTAAGAAGATAACGATTGACATTGCATTTAAATTTTTGAAGATCAAAGTTGACTTGGAAGCAATTAACTGGAAGAAAGCGCCACAATCGAGGAATGAGAAGAAACAGTTAGCAGAGAATTTACGTTTATATCTATCAATTTCTACTTGGATGTGATGGGACCTAACTGCCAATATAGTACTTAAATTCGTAAACTTGAGGTACCAAAGATCGTCAGAATAATTACCACGAAAATGTTTATAGAAAAGACACACAAAAGCTACGTTACGACGGTGGGAATGTGATGGAAGCCGAGATGCCAAGCCAGGGCCAATGATATTGCGGATTCTTCTTTGTATTTCATCTAGAATCTCTAAATACATAGCAAAGGCACCAGACCATTTTGATTCGTCTTTTCATATACCCCCTGTGTATATGTAAACTTCTTCAGATCATTTCATTCTGGCATATTGGCAGAGGGTAATGATTAACGAGGTTTATCTAGTTGAACATTATTTCCGAGTAGTGAGTTTGATCCTGCACTAAGTGCCCCATACACATTTCGACATTTCTTACTTTTCGCCTGGCAAACAGAAGTTATTATTATTATTATCAACATTATTATATTTCGATTTTCTTCTATGATCAAACTATCTACCAAGTCTGTAAGCAGACCTAAGTCAGGTAGTGGTGTTTTGTTATGGCTACATTTCATGATTTGTTTTTCTAACTCACATAATGTCACGAACATTTCATGGACATGGTTTTTCTTAGTGTGTAGTCTGTACTTATCAAGACAGTTCTTCTATTTCATTTAAACTCGGATTTCCTGCGATATTTTCAATGTGTTGTTGTATTCCTTTTTTATCATTCCAAGTGCACCTACTATGACTGGTACTATTCTTGGTTTCAATTTTCACATTTTTTTTATTTCTATTTTCAGGAATCTATACTTCGATATTTTTTCAAATTCTTTCTCAGCAATGTTACAGTCCGCTGAGCAAGCCATATCAATTAGTAGGCAAGTTTTTTTCTTTTCGTTTTTGACAATTATCTTCGGCCTATTTGCTTCAATGTTTCTGTCTGTTAAAAAGGTTACATCGTTATTTTGGGTAACTGTGTCAAGTTGGCGATCATACCATCTCTCAGTGGTTTCGATTTTGTGCTTCTTGCATATCTTCCAGTGCACACATGTCGCTACCTTATTATGTCGCTGGGTATATTCATTTTTTGCTAGTTCCGGACATTCTGAGACAATATGGTCGACAATTTCATCGTAATTTCGGACAGATCTTACATTTCGGGTTAGTTTCATCTTTGATTATGTGATAGGATCTGGTTGCGAGGCTTTGGTCCTGAGCTGCAATAATTAGTTTCAGCCCGGTGCTCCTCAGCCACTGATGTGTTTTCTATTTGTCCACATCAGCTAATTTCGATCTTCTTAGGTAATTGGCATGCAACGTTTTGTCCTCCCTTTTTTTTCTTTTTTTTTTTTTTGTAATTTCATTTGGCCAGGTTGTTTTCTTTCTGTTTTATTTGTTTGGTTTAGATGGTATTCGCTTTGTTTTTTTTTGTTGCTAGGTATATTAAACTCTTTCTTGAAGAGTACAGCTTCTTTGTTCATCTAGTGAACCTGGTGTTCTACTATTTGTAAAAGAGGGTCATTGGTTTTTCTGAGGTATGCTTCCAATCCGATTGTTGTAGTTTTTAGTGTTAGTTGGATTAGACGTCGGCCTCCTAAACCTCTTGGTTCGTACAGCATATCAACATCTGATTTCGGGTGGTGTAAACTCATTTGTGTAAGCACATTTTTGGTCTTGGCGTCCAAACTTTTAATGTCATTTAATTTATTATTATTATTATTATTATTATTATTAAGGTTCGGATAGCGGAATCGGAGAGCCGAGTTCGAATTCTTACGTGTAATATCCTGATACCCTTGGGAAAGGAATGAATCCATTTCTTCTCTATCCAACCTCCATAAATAAATGCGTAAATAGCAGGACAGACAAGGTTCCATAGCCTTAGGTTGGCAACCGCTCTAGGAGGAGGAAAAACTCTGAATTGAAAACCCACTAACTATGGGTAAATAGGGGAGCAGTCTTGGCTCTGTTGTCGTGGTTGTCAACCAGACTAGGAGAAGGACAACTCCGAAATTCAAATCCAGAGCCGGGGTCCCTAAGACAGTCCGAAATCATGTTCAGTTTTGTTTTGTCAATTCCTGAGACGACATTGGTGCCAAGCTGTATTGGATTCTACCTTTCCTCTGGACACCATCGTTGGCGTGGAAAGTGCAGATGTGCTGCATGGGCAACTGACGAGTTATCTTAAAAAAAAAAAAAAAGTTTGCGCCCTGGAGAGGATTTCATTCTTCGTCGCTAATCCATGGTCTCGCGAGACCGGTGGATGCTCTACCATATTATCATTATTATTATTATTATTTACACAACTCTAACTAGAGTTAACTGGCAGGTCGTCCAGAAGACCAAGAGTAAACATGATTACTCTCTTCTGTACGTTTTTAGGCATATTGTTGCCTTTAATCAAACTGTTGTTTAAATAGTTTCTATATATGTTTCTGTCTTCGCAAATAAAGCTACAATTATTTCTGCATCTCTTGCTAAATTCATTGACCGTATATACTCCCGTATCATGCGAATTTTGAAGACCGAATTTTGAAGCTAATTTTAAGGGGGTTGTATCATACACGAGGTATAAAATTAGCGTATGTACTGCTGGCCCTGACTAAGCCATTGACCAAACTATATCCATTAATGGTAGTCAAATTAGCTTCAAAATTAAGTCTTCAATTGTCGCATGATACACGAGTATATACGGTATATCTTCATCGTATTATTAATCGTTTTCACTAATTCTATATCTGTTTATCGATCCTGGGTATCAAGTGACAACAAATCTGTTTCTCGTTATCTTTTGGAATCTTGTCAATCCTGCTGTCTTGATGCTTCAGTTCATCCTCCGATTTCCAATTCTTGCGGTCTTTTCGCAAAGATCTTCCAAACTATTCCAAGCACACTGATAATGATGGGTAAAAGAGTTCATTTAATTCTCTACTCTTTTCTTTTCAGTAGTCTGGCAAAGTCCAGATATTTATCTAAAGTTTCACTCTTTTTCAAGTGGATGTACACAAGCGGTGTAATTGAAAGCGATACCCTTGGAAAATGTATATATTCATGTTCTTCCCCCAGTTATGGGTTAAATAGTATGACTTGTATATTGTAAAATCATTGTTATTCTCAAAGATTGTTAATGAAGTATTCAATCACCCAAAAGTAATTACCGTACTTCCCCGTGCATAATACGCCTTCATCCATAATACGCACACTTAAAATTGTGCTGAAAATGCTTCTACTCATATATAATGCGCACCCCTTGTTTGGTAATCAAACCCTGTAAATTGTACCTCTCCAATTTCATTACGGCTAGCGTTTCCCGCTCTTATTTAAAAAATGGTTTTGAATATAGAATAATATTATTCTAATTCAGTTTTATGCTAATTCTTATTTTATTTTACGGCAATTTTTAAATAATCTTTGTAGCTGTGCATAATACGCACCCCTGATTTTTCTTATTATTTTTTAGAAAAAAATGCGTATTATCCATGGGCAATTATGGTATTCTTAGAATTCAAAATTTACGTAACACACAAGAGTTGATAAGCCATAAAAAACAAACCGAACCAAAAATATCTCTTTCAATTTCACCCCACGCTCATCTGAAATAGCAATATCCACTGTGTGACAGATTTATTTAATTCTGTTTTAGGATGACTGGCGTTGGGCATAATTATCCAGGTTGTTCGTTTAAATTCCAAAGTCCCATATAATTTTATTTATATTTCTTAAGAAAATTTTGATTTATGAATATGCAGTGGCATGATCAAATCCCATGTGTTTTCAAAATTCCTATTAGATCACTCTTCCAACCCAGTCATGTGTATTTTTGTACTCTTTCTGAGCTAATTTCCTATAATATCTTGACAGTTTCATCTGTTTTCATACTATTATGTCTTTTCATCTTGATGATCATCCATTTATCTGCTAGTCAAGGGGATTTGATTTCTTTTCTCAGGTGTCCTCTGCGCATATATGCCCGTATCACATCGCCTTCAGTTCCTTTTTTTCTCTCTTGAAATTCTCGTGAGGTTCTTTTTCCTTGAATTTTTACTCTGGAGATTTGGAATCACAAAGCTACCCCCTTTTCAGTTCGGCTTCTGTAACCAATTTTCTATTTAGCTCTCACTTGTTTCGCCATCGTCCTTCTTCTTTTCGCATAAGAGCTGTCGGCTTCATCTCTAGACTATGTTTCTAGTTTCTTCATTCTGATTTCTCTATTTTCTTGTCCGGTTTAGGAAAGGCCCTAAGTATATACAATTAAATGTCGCCTTTCGTCAGTCTTTTTTAGTCGTTGTTTACAGAGATTTTTTTACTTTCTTTTCCTGTCATTCTGTTTAATCAAATCTATTTCAGGTTGCTTTTAGTATTTTGATGATAGTAGTACTTGGTAACAGAACGATTTATAATTATTTATTATCATTTCCTTTGATTTCTGTTGTTGAATCATTTCTTTCTGGTTAAAGGTTAGAAATAGCATCATATCATTTTTCACTGAAAACGTGTTTAAAATAACTAGAAATGCATACACATACCTTCGTAAGGTGCGAGCTGTACTTGTGAGAACATTTCTTTATGACAAGGGCTACTTCAACGAGTCTAGCAGAACCTTTCCCAGTCAAACCCAGGCCCCCAACAACAACAGGAATTATTGATGTCGACATATGCCACAATTTTGAGATTTCATCTTCAAGATCTTTGTGTTCTGTTTTTTGTGTGTGTGTTTTTGGGGGGTTTTTGTTTTGTCTTTTTTTTTTTGGGGGGTAAGTTTATTCAAAGATAAGTTACAGTCTGCAGGAACTGTCATGTTAATAAGAAAGCACGTTCTGTTTTTAAGTCATTTTTTAAAAATTATTTCACTCCAAGAAAGGTGATAATGGCCATTATGACGCAAGGGGTTATTGGAGTGTAAAAATATAAGAAGATTTTAGAAGGAACCGGGAACCCATTACTAAATATGATAAAAGGGATACACATATAACAATTGTAAATTTCCCAGTTCAGATATTGTCCCAGACTGTCATGTCGAGTTTTATATTCGGTCTATTCTATATTCTTTTATTATATTCGGTCTATTCTATATTCTTTTATTATATTCGGTCTATTCTATATTCTTTTATTATATTCGGCCTATTCTATATTCTTTTATTATATTCGGTCTATTCTATATTCTATTTTATATTCGGTCTATTCTATATTCTTTTATTATATTCGGTCTATTCTATATTCTATTTTATATTCGGTCTATTCTATATTCTTTTATTATATTCGGTCTATTCTATATTCTATTTTATATTCGGTCTATTCTATATTCTGTTTTATATTCGGTCTATTCTATATTCTAATTCTGCTTGTCCCGCTATTAGTTAGCACGACCGTTACGCCTTGTCAGTGCGTAATAAGTAATGGACTGCTCTGTTTTGATCGCGTGAAAAGACAGAAGGTGTATATCAGAGACGCTACTTGGTTTCAGTGAGAAAATGAAAGAAAGAAAGAAAGAAAGAAAGAAAGAAAGAAAAGAAAGAAAGAAAGAAAGAAAATTGTTTAACGTCTGTTTCAATGAAATGGAAAAAAGTTGTCAACTTCAAATCTTTTCATTTGTACCCTCTTATTTCTTAAAATAACGACAAGCATTCATATTTATGATTGTTATTGCAATATTTTGTTAAAGTTGTTAAGCTCAAATATTTAACAATGTGATAGGGGAATTTCTACAAATATTTTATTGTCGTAGAACTCACCATGAGCTTATTTAATCACTTGAGAAATAAGATTTATCAGAAAATTCAAACAGGTTAACCGTAAATTTTTCACGGGTCTTTCTAGTTATTATTATTATTATCATTATTATTATTATTGTTGTTGTTGTTGTTCTTGCTGTTGTTGTTATTCTTTTTGTTCTTGTTTTTATCCTTGTTGCTACCAATATACGATATTTTAAAACAAGTACTGGTATTAAAGACGGCATTCTTTAAAATTATTTCAACTGTGTCCTAAAATTCATCGCAAAATTCCAAAATTAAACTTTTTGGTATTTGATTCGATATATTTGGTTGGGAACCAGTGACGGATTTACATTTTGAAGGACCGGAAGTTTTAACAGATATCGGGGGGATTTGCAACAATAGATTTGAAGATCCACCTGCCAAAATGTAAGCTATGAATAGATTCTGGTTAGCTTAACGATCCTAAAGAGTTGGGGATCCGGGCGCTGATTGGCCAAGAAAATTTTGAAATTTGACCAATTACAGGACCTATTTTGAGGCCATCTTGAAATGGCTATTAGGATATATTCTGAGGCCAACATTAGCTAAAAATGCCTTTTAGATTCCTTGACATCGTAAATAAGACAAGTAAAAAAATATTGATGAATAACGATAAAATAGTATTTTATTATATCCCCAATCTTTTAACCGATATGTAAATTTACATCATTTTTTAAATACATATATTTATGTAAATTAATCACAGAATAAAACTATTTTAAATTAATATGAAAGTTTTCAATAGTCCTTTATTTTTACAATAAAGTTCACTCTTTACAAGTTCCAAGAGCAACTCGATGTAGAGGGTTACATGTAAAGGGTGGCAGTTTCAGGGGATATGAGAGAAAGATAACGGTTTACCCTAGACTTGAACAAGTTAAGATTGTAGTGATCAGGGAAGCATCCCCTTGGGAGTCGGTTCTACAAAGCAGCGGTTCATGGGGAGAAGTTGTCCGAGTGGAACTTACATCTCACTAATGGCATACAAAGGGAATGATGGTGTATGACATGGGGGGCATTATGGCATTAGCGGTCAAGGTTAGAACTGTTGGAACTAGGGAATGTAGTCCGTCTGAACACTAGCCATGGAAATAGCGATAAAGCAGCCAGAGGCTTACAACATTTCGTCTGTGGGAAAAGGACTGTAGGGTGGGAAATAATTCATCACCCACAAGGACGAATTTAAAGACTTATTCAAAACTAATTGAAACAAAATGAATCAGGAAATCTTCACAAAAGTTATCGAATTAATTGGCGATTCCTTATTTTAAAAGCGTTTTAGTAATGATTAAAACTAATCAAAAATATACTAACGAATCTAGAACCCTCCTTAACGCTTAAAACCGATTAACACACCTGTATTTAAAAGATATACTAAATAATATGTTAATCTCTAATCTCACATGGTGTTGTAACCTAGAAATGGTTACTGAATGAAGAATAACCAAAATGGTGGTTGGAAATGAAATGGTAATCTTTATAACATCAACAAAATAAATACTCGCCAGCGGAGTGGAGTAGGTAAACCACTGCTAGTGGTAGACTACTTAGACAGCATATTACCCCCACTTTACAATAATATACAACATATTTATGAGGATTGGGACATACCAATTAGAGTTCATATATACAGTATATAACACATAGTAAATCTCGTGTAATAGTAAATCTAATAATCAATCTCATTAGATTGATGAGTTTAACTTTTATTTTAACATTGAAAATAATAATTTTTAAAAAAAATGAAATGTTTCTTTTGAATTTTTATATTGAGGAAATGTTAAGAGCTTGTTAATAATAATCTAATTTCAAAGTCTAATGATCTTGAACAGAAAATCAACAGCTCCCACCAAGTGTTCAAAGAAATAGGACTCAAGATAAACATTTCCAAAAGAGAAACTATGATCTGGAATTGGAATGAAAACGCTGATGACACCTACTCTGAATCCTTCATAAAAATTCACGATGCGAAATTAGTCAATACTAAACACCTCGGTATCTACGGTGCAGTGGATAAAGACGTTGGGCAGATCCAGTGACTAGACCTAAAGAGTTGTGAGTTCAATACCAAGCCACAACAGTGCTGAGCCAAAAACTTTTTTTAAAAGTTAAAGGGAAATAGTTGACACATCCGGAATGTGCAACTAGAACAATATACCACGGTGAACGAAATAAAGGGTTCGGTTCCAATCACCTGAAGAAGGCCGGAGCGTACAACGACCAAAACGATGTGAATATGGCAATAAAGATGAGGATAACAGTTCGAATAATGTAAAAAATCATAATACCTCATGTCGGTGATATAGACAGCCCTCGGTATCTGTCTATAGTTCTGAAACGAGGTATTGTAATTATTTACACTATTTACATTGTTCAGACTGTTGCCCTCATTTTTGTCGCCATATTCACGAAGTTTCGGCCGTTGTACGCTCCGACCTTCTACACATGGCCTAGTGGATGAAAGCGTTGGTTACATCCAGTGACTTGACCCAAAGATTTGTGAGTTCAATACCTGGCTACTGTAGAGGTGAACAAATACTTGGAGATTTGAGTTAAAGGAGATCACTGAGACATCCGGGAGAGGAATGACACGTGGAACTAGAAGAATCTACCCCAATGGATGAAATAAATAGTTCAGTTCGAAATTCTAATCACCTGAATCGTACAACGGTTGAAACGTTGTGAATATGGTAACAAAGATGAGGGCAACATTCTGAACAATGTAAATAATTACAATACCTCGTTTCAGAACTATAGGCAGATACCGAGGGCTGTCTATATCGCCGAGATGAGGTATTATGATTATTTACATTATTTACATTATTCAAACTGTTATCCTCATCTTTATTGCCATATTCACATCGTTTTGGTCTTTGTACACTCCGGCCTTCTTCAGGTGATTGGAACCGAACCCTTTATGGCTGCCATATCTGGGTTGGAGCTGCCGAATTTTCACTTTCCAGGATTGCCAGTTTCAAAATCGTTTACGTAGACTTGTAGGCGATGAATTATTTTCCGCACAAACTCTTCCCCAAAGATGAAACCCTACTAGCCTCTCTATAATCTATCGCTATCTTCGTGGCAAATGTTACGACGAGCTACTCTGCCTAGATTCATCTGACCATACATTCACATCTAGGAGCCGATTTGCCACGTACACAGATTTAATACCCACTAATTCTCTCCTTATTCTATTGTTAAGGAGGAAGCTTCACTCAGACAATTTCTTCCCAAAAACGATTACATTGTGGAACGGACTCCCAAGTGGAAACTTCTCTGACTACTTAACCTCTTCAAATCTTGAATCAATCGTTATATATCTTAGATGTCCTTCTAATATGAATGTCTTATTAATTTCTTGTAAGCCCTTACAAATTCATTTTTATAAATGCCTACTTTAGGTGGGTCTTGGGTATTGTATAAGTATAATGATAATATAAAAACCAATAAATCATGAGTTACTAATAAAAACATTATTTATTTAACACAAAGATAACTAATTGAGTGGTTAATATTAATCACGGATGTTATAAACTGAAACTTTTTAAAAATGCATTTAATTGCTACATGTCACTCTACAGACTTATTCACATATATATATATATATATATATATATATATATATATATATATATATATATAATATCGCACATTGAGTGTTGGGGGTAATAAAATAGTGCTCGATGTAATATAACAGAGCTATAAATTATATATTAATATAATTTTTTATATTCAGCACCTGAAGATTGCGTTTTGCATTAAACTCCGAGTCATGCTACTGGTGAGGAAATATATATATATATATATATATATATATATATATATATATATATATATATACTGTGTATTTAGGTAGCAAATGTTCTTTGAGGCAAAACCTATTAAAACCAACAGAGATTTTGTGTTGATTAATTTTATTGATCGACTTTTTCAAATTAAGAATAATCCTTCTCAGACAAGGATGAAATTACCTCAGAAATTGTCCGGAGTTCATTTCGGAAGACAAGTGCTAAAAATATTGAACCATATTTCTCGTACTTTACTTCCAAAATTAAGTTCGAACAGTTTCTGACGGAATTTCCTTGGGGAAGTGAATCATTAATATTAATCGACAGATATTAATAACATTTACCTTAAAGAAAATTTACTGTCTAAATTCACATCACCCAAGTTAAGCAGCGTCGAACCTGGTCTGTACCTAGATGGGTACTGCTTAGTAACAAGCAGTACTGTAAGTAATATCAGAAATCATGTCATCGTAAAATGATTCAGGCATTAAGGGCCTCGCCACGGTCTTACCATCAGACTACTTGTATCGTATGCCGTACAAGCTGTTTGCAGTTATTACGAAACAATGCTGTAATTCACTAGGGGACAATGGCTACGGGATTAATGGGTTCCTTTATGAATTTGGTGAGGGTTTGTGACTTCAATCTCTGGGTCGGGCAGTGTGTACTTGGACTCAGTGGAAACGAGCGAGAAATAACCAAATAGTTCTAAATAGAAATACGATCTAGACAAGATATCCCTAAACATGGGCAGTGGAAGAGGAACAGTCTGCCCCAGTAGATTAAATAAAGGGTTCAGTTCAGAATTCCCTGTAGGTTACCCGGATCGATATACACCTGAGGAAGGCCGGAGTGTACAACGGCCGAAACGTTATGATAATAACAACAAAGATGGGGATAATAATGAATATAAAATATAAATATATATATATATATATATATATATATATATATATATATATATATATATGCAGTTTCATATATCCGGAATTTTATGCAACATTTTTTGTTGTTTTTCCTTTTATTTATATGCAGGCACGCATATCTTGTGTCTATGTTAAGAATAAAGTTTATATATATATGTGTGTGTGTTTGTGTGTGTGTGTGCATGTTTGTGTGTATGTGTGTATGCGTGTGTGAATGTGTGATTGAGGATGTACGTGTGTGTGGGTGTGTATGCGAACAAACTAAAATTGTCAGAAACTTATTTGATCGATGATCTGATTTTTCTTCTATTTTGCATAAATAGTTCTGTTAAAAGTGTATATATATATATATATATATATATATATATATTAATCGGCATCACTCCAAGCACCCATAAACACCCAAGGGTTTACCGGGTGTGGAGGAATTAGAAACAGAAGCATTAGTAATGAGTAGAAACAACAATCCGGAGGACAGTAGATATTGTTATAGTATTTAAATTTATTAAAGTTGGCTGCAAAGCATGGAGCCAGAAGCGAGTTCCACAAGCGAGAAGTCCAAGAAAAAAAAACTGTTAGCATATAAGTTCGGCTACATGTAGCGAGCTCAACTATAAATTGAGTAGATTTGGCCGGCAGTCTATTATTGCACTTAAATTATAGGTACCATAACGAAAAGTGATATTTATTTGTAATGTTAAATGGGGAAAGGACGGTCTTCATCTGTCTTAACATTAAACTTAGCTAGCCACAAAAACTGACCGAAACATACAACATTATTCCGAGCGCCAAAACAATACATTCTTACTTACCTTTCTTAATACATTTACCATAATACCTCATTGTCTCTATGAAAATCATAACTAGTCCCCATATGTACAATTTATTGGCTATTGTATAATAACGAAGACCTCGAACAATTACTATAAAAGTATTTATAAAAAAAACACAGAGAGGCAAACTTAATTAAAAAGTAACAGGGGATTATTAGGCTAAGAAGGATTCATAACAGATTAATTTGACTTAAAAAGGTGAGGATTTAATGTTCAGGGAAGAATCTTACAAAATGGGGAATGGGGAAAAGGACAGTCTTCTTCTGCTTTAATATTAAACTTCATTAGCCACAAACACTGACTCAAACATACCACAATATTCGTAACACCAAAACAACGCATTCTTACTTACCTTTCTTACTACATCCACCATAATACCTCATTGTCTCCATGGAAGTCCTAACTAGTCCTTATATATATAATCCATTGTCTGTGGAGGTGGGAAATAAAGCAATACCATAACGAAGAGCTCATCCGAACAATGACCATGAAGGTATTTATAAAAAGGCACAGGGAGGCAACCTTACAGCGGTGGGCAAGTAACTGAAGCCGAGCCGCTAGATCAGGACCAATAATATTGCTGATTCTTCTTTGGATCTTATCAAAGAGTTCCAGATAAATAGCAGGGGTACCGGACCATATATGACAGCGATATTCTAAGCATGGACGAATAGCAGACTTACAGATATGCAAGACAGATTTAAGAGAGAAAGCCTGTCTTGCCCAACACAGTCAACGACTTTCTTAGCAGCTAACCTATCAATGGATTCAATATAGTCTTTTCATTTCATGTCATCTGGGAACGTTAGCCCGAGAAGGCACAATGATTCACTTTCCTGGAGGATATATTTGAAGAAATAAATGTGTCGGATTAAAAATTCTTTAGAAAATATATATATATATATATATATATATATATATATATATATATATATATATATATATATAGTATAGCCAATCTCATTTAGTTTCTTTTTTTGTTTATGTTTTTATCACTTTTTGCGAAAAATTGCTCAAGCCCCGGCACCTAGTAATGACCCAAGTCCCCTCGCGAAGGAATGCTGCTGCCTGTATCCTGAAAAAATAAATGGAAAACCTTTTATGCCATCACGTTTCATTCCTTGAGCAATTTTACACATATTACTTTTCTCGGTATATATACTTTTATGTAGTATAGCTATCTGTTTCTGATCTTCATCAATGACATTGTCGATGTCATCAGTTCCCAATTAGGCATTTATGCAGATGACACAACCATTTATTACTCCTGTCTTAGTAGCAAGTCCGACAGACCCGACAAAGTAAACCTATCAACTTCTCTCGAAAAGGAACTCCAATCGGTGGTTAACTTGTAAATTTTAACGCCTCCAAAACTGCTTGTAGACAGATAGATACTAGCAGCTTGAGATAGATAGATAGATAGATAGATAGATAGATAGATAGATAGATAGATAGATAGATAGATAGATCAAAAGAGGCTACAGATAGATTGATAGATAGATACAAGCAGACTGAGATAGATAGATAGATAGATAGATAGATAGATAGATAGATAGATAGATAGATCAAAAGAGGCTACAGATAGATTGATAGATAGATACAAGCAGACTGAGATAGATAGATAGATAGATAGATAGATAGATAGATAGATAGATAGATAGATAGATCAAAAGATACAAGCAGACTGAGATAGATAGATAGATAGATAGATAGATAGATAGATAGATAGATAGATAGATAGATAGATAGATCAAGAGGCTACAGATAGATTGATCGATAGATACAAGCAGACTGAGATAGATAGATAGATAGATAGATAGATAGATAGATAGATAGATCAAAAGAGGCTACAGATAGATTGATCGATAGATAGATGAGATAGATAGATAGATAGATAGATAGATAGATAGATAGATAGATAGATAGATCAAAAGAGGCTACAGATAGATTGATAGATAGATACAAGCAGACTGAGATAGATAGATAGATAGATAGATAGATAGATAGATAGATAGATAGATAGATCAAAAAGATAGATTGCGATAGATACAAGCAGACTGAGATAGATAGATAGATAGATAGATAGATAGATAGATAGATAGATAGATAGATACAGATAGATTGATCGATAGATACAAGCAGACTAGATAGATAGATAGATAGATAGATAGATAGATAGATAGATCAAAAGAGGCTACAGATATTGATAGATAGATAGATGAGATAGATAGATAGATAGATAGATAGATAGATAGATAGATAGATAGATAGATAGATAGATAGATCAAAAGAGGCTACAGATAGATTGATAGATAGATACAAGCAGACTGAGATAGATAGATAGATAGATAGATAGATAGATAGATAGATAGATAGATAGATAGATCAAAAGAGGCTACAGATAGATTGATCGATAGATACAAGCAGACTGAGATAGATAGATAGATAGATAGATAGATAGATAGATAGATAGATAGATAGATAGATAGATAGATCAAAAAGAGGCTACAGATAAAAGATAGATACTAGACTGAGATAGATAGATAGATAGATAGATGATAGATAGATAGATAGACAAAAGAGGCTACAGATAGATTGATCGATAGATACAAGCAGACTGAGATAGATAGATAGATAGATAGATATAGATAGATAGATAGATAGATAGATCAAAAAGATAGATTGATCGATAGATACAAGCAGACTGAGATAGATAGATATAGATGATAGATAGATAGATAGATAGATAGATCAAAAGAGGCTACAGATAGATTGATCGATAGATACAAGCAGACTGAGATAGATAGATAGATAGATAGATAGATAGATAGATAGTAAGTACCTCGACGTAGTGTAATGGTTAGAAAGCTTGTCTTGCTAGATCAATTACGACTGAGTAGTGAGTTCGATCCTCACTGGGTAACCCATACTTTCGGCCTTGTGCCACATCTAAGCCAGGCTTAGAAAATCACTAGATAGATAGGCAGACAGGCAATTGTAAGAAATTAAATAAGTATGCATTCTAATAAGTTATCTTACGCTACAAACGCTTATTTTACGACATAATCTCCTTCCCAAACAATGCAATGAGTTGTCAGATTGGGCAAATTTTGAAAATTCGCTTCTACTAAATTTTGAACTTTCATCTTCTGGTAATATTTTTAAAAATAAGTTTGGTTTACTAATGAAAAGATTGGTTTCATCACCTGTAGCTTTTATCTTCTTAAAGAATCATGTTATTTCTTCTTTTTTTTTTATCATTTCACGCCATGTATGACGGTAACGATACTAGAACGCAGGTGGGAAGGGGGTTACAGGGAGTAAAATTGAAAGAGAATGAGAAGACTGACAATTAGGAGGGATTGAGGAAAGGACAAAAAGTTTCGGGTTTCAAGAAGACAGAAGTTGGCGATTGCACTTAAATTCATGAAGATTGCAGTTAACAGGGAATCAATAAATCGGAAGGGAGTTTCACAGGTGGGAAGTGCTCAAAAATAGAAACTGTTTGATTAGATGTGTTGTTTGCATCTAGTTCTTTCAAAAATAAAACGGTGCGGCCTAGTTGCCAATCTAGCTGCATGCTTAAATTCATGCAGGCGGGGCCCAGATAAAAAAAAAGTTCATCGGAGCAGTTGCTATGAAAATATTTATAGAAAAGACAGAGGGAGGCCACATCAGGTCGGTGAGAATGTGACTGAAGTTGAGATTCCTGGTCAGAATCGATTCTATTACAGACTCTCGGATTTTATCAAGAATCCCGAGGTTTGGTAAGAGTATCCACAGATGAATAGTAGATTTATAAATGTGCAAGATGGATTTCTGATGAGAAAGATTTTCTAGCACGACGCAGTGAACCATCTTATCTTGTAGTAGACGAAGCAATTGGTTCGATATAACTACTCCACATCATATCAGTGGAAAACATGTGGCCAAAGTGTTGCTCTCCTGAAGTTTAGCATCAGCCATGCTGATGGCAGGCAGAAAAGGTTCTATGTGATGATTAAATGAAAGCAATTTTGTTTTAGAGGTTTTCAAATTTACAAGCCATTCCTTGCCCCAGTTAACCACTGATCGGAGGTTCTTTTCAGCAGTAGTTGCCATGTTTACTTTGATATCCAAATGTTATCGTTGTCATTCTGTATTAGAAAATGGGAACATTCTTACACGCTGTGATAATTAAACATTGATTATTTTATGATTTCATGTAATGTTGTAAAACATCTCTTTATCTGCTTATATTGATTTTGTTATCTATTTAAAAATAAATACATATTTAAAAAAGATATAACAGGCTTAATCCTTCTTGTATAAAAAGAAATCCAACATTAAAAATAATCATGTATTTACTTTCTGGTTTGTGTTTTTCATTGTGTTTTGTATTCGTTTTTGCCTTGTCTAAACTAATCCGTTATTACAATAAACAAATCGTTGGAAAAATTCTTATTTTCACAAATTCTTTAAGATGGTAATTGATCCGAAAGTACGCTTTTTTCATTCCTTGTTTTTGACTTAACCATTATTATTGTAATTGATTCTTCACTATAAACGCATACCTTGTTTTAACGGATAAAAGCGGTCAAAATCGGTTTGATAATGCTGTTTGTTAGTAGTTACTGACGATAAGTCTATAGTTGGTAGTATCAACAATTATATTTTTTCTTAATAAAGATCACCTAATAAAAGTCCCAAAAAACCATTCAAGGTAGACAGTTAATGTATGGCGTTGAGTATAAAAAAGGGTAAGAAGTTAAGTTATTAGGGCGATGTGGGAAAGATAACAGTTAACTCTAGACTTCAAGATGTCAAGGCTTAATTATTAACATTTCAGAGTTGAATGTTCAGTTTGGAGACATCTGGAGCATAGTGTGGAAGTAGATTTTAGAAGGAACTGGAAGCCCAATCCTAAAGAGGAAACACTCAGCCGTTACTCCTGTTCGTTAGAAGCGGACGATAGGCGAAAGAAAAATTGATTCGTTTTCTACGGCTTATGAATCCTTTGCAGGTTATTTAAAGCCAGGGAAAATATTTTTAAATTGTAAGAATTTGGGGGGGGTTATAACAGTTTAATGATGCAAGTTTTACTAATTAAATCATAGCTGAGGGAAGAAGTGAATTCATGCCTTTAACCAAGCGTATTTGTGCGTAAGTGAATATAACGAACCCATCAGGAATTTGATCTCGGCTCTCCAATTAACAATTCCGAGTCATTATTCATTACACCACCCGCACATCCATGCTTACGGCACCTGTTATTACCTATCGAGGTACTGACCAGGGTCAACCTTGCTTAACTTTGGTGATCGTACCGGAACTAGTGTTTCAACATGATGTGACCGTAAGCCACGAAAGGAAGAGGGATAATACAGTGCTGTACACTATCCAATATTAGCCTGTAAAATACCTGGACACGAAATATACACTATTTTGTTCTACTCTTCCTCTCGGCAACATAGTTATAGAAAATTATGAATATGAAACAAGTTAAACAGACTGACATCTAAAAAAAGAAAAAAAAAGCTAGTAATAAGCTACACGTGTGGTTATATTGATGTAAAGAAAGTGGCGGTCCGCCAGCTAGCGGTCAGCTCACTAAACAGCGACTTGTATCCAGTGTTACCACAACTCTGTCCGTAGCTCGCGAGACTTACAAACTGAGCCGGATGCTCCATATTTTGTCCGTTGATTCCGATATTTGTTAAAGAGAGGCCCGTAACATTGATGTATCAGTGTACTTGTCACTTTCGCTAGAATTCTTTAATAATGAAAGAAATACGATAGCAATTTTCTGAAAGGCTAAATTTTTTGTTATTCTTAATCTGTATTTTTCCTAGATATAGAATTTACATTCGAATTATTAACAGATAAATACTAAGGGGAGACTACTCTCTAAAGTAGCCAAAATTTACTCTTTCCAAGGTATTCTAAGCAGTTTTTATGTCACACATTTTTGCCTTTTTTTTTTTTTACAGAAAAGGCCAGGGGGTACACTCGAGGTAGAGAGTTACGTCAAGAGGCAGTTTTTACAGAAGGGGAAGTTAACGCTTAACTCTAGACATGAACAGACATGATCAGGGAGCAATGGTTGGCGGGAAAACGTTGTTCCAGTGGAACTTACTTTTCACCGATTGAATACGGAGGATATGAGGGTGGTTTGCTACAATGTGGGTGGCATGTCAGGTTCTAGGGATAAAGGTTAGGCCAGGCGGAGCCAATGAATGAAGTTCGCCCGACCACTTTCCATGAAAGTAGCGATAGATCAGTAAGAGGATCCTCACATCAAGCCTGTGAGAGAGAGGTTGAAGGATGGAAAATAATTTGTCACCCACAAGTACACGGAGACGTTTTTGAACTCTATTGAGACTGAAAAGTGGGGACTGGGAAGCTCTCACCCAAATATGACAAGACTACTACATTTTCGGCCTGCTCTGGCTTTTCAGGCAAAAAATGGGCTACTCATCAGGTCTAAGGATTGCGTTTAGCATGAAACAGGCTGTCGCCTCTGGGTGTTGACTTCAATATATATATATATATATATATATATATATATATATATATATATTTTTTTTTTTTTTTTTTTTTGAAAGAGTAATTAATAAGGTTCTGTACTAATAAGTACATTGAGCTCTTTTTGTGGATCAGTTTTAATAGTTTATATTACTAGGACCACTTGGATTATATACCAACGGATTTGTTACCTTTTTATATATATATATATATATATATATATATATATATATATATATATATATTAGGAAAAACTGAAAAAAATTTTCCCGTTATGCTTTTCGTCTTTTAGGAATTTCTAAGCATGCGCTCGACAGGGAGGAGGCACTGAAATTTTTAACTTTCAAATTCAATTTTTTTAAGTATGGGTTTGGTTATATAATCCAGTCAATTTCATTCTCTCCCTTTATGATAAATATAAATACTTATCGATCTTCTTTCGAGCCATCGTAGAATCGGTTTGAAATCGGTTTGAATGGCGCCACTTCTTGGACATTGACTAAAACCCTAGAGTCTAAGCTTGATGGAAGCTACACTCAGATGCTGAGAGCTATACTTAACATCACTTGGAAACAACGTCCATATATATATATATATATATATATATATATATATATATATACTTATTGATCTTTCGAGCCGTTGTAGAGCCGGTTTTAATGCATGGTGTCACTTCTTGGACATTGACTAAAACCCTAGAGGATAAGCTTGATAGAAGCTACACTTGGAGCTATACTTAACATCTGGATACAACATCCAAATATATCACATAACTATAGACAACATTACTCAAATGCAGAATGCGCTTTGCAGTATATTACTGGTGAGCAAAACAAACTTCTCTGGACACCTAGCCATGGAGCAAGACGGGTTGGTTGACCAGTAACCACCTGCATTGACCGGCTATGTTATGACACAGAATGCATCTTTAATGACCTTCCAACCTTGATGCAGGACTGTGATGGTTGGTGTGATACACGCATGAATGTCCAAGCTAGCTTGAACAAATACTTCTTGATCTTTCGCGCCATTGTAGATCCGGCATCACTTGGAAACAACGTCCATATATATATATATATATATATAAATACTTATTGATATTTCAGCCGTTGTAGTGTTGGTGTTAGTGTATAGTGCCACTTCTTGGACATCGACTAAAACCCTAAAGGCTAAGCTTGATGGGACCTACACTCGGATTCTGGGAGCTATGTTTAACATCTCTTCGTGACAACGTCCAACTAAATCACAGCTCTATGGACCCATCCCCGACATTTCTGCAATCTAACGCTAACACAAAATGCACTTTGCGGGACACGGATGGCGAGCAAAACAAGAACTTGCGAGTTATCTATTGCTCTGGGAAACTAGCCATGACGCAAGATGTGTTGGTCGCCCAGCAACCACCTACATTGACCAGCTATGTTATGGCACAGGATGTCACCATAATAGCCTTCCGACCTTGATGCAAAATCATGATGGTTGGTAAAAGAGACTTATGAATATCCGAGTTCGCTCGACCGAAAACAATACTTGCTGAGTTTATCTTACTGTGTGGCACATTTTATAGAATAATAAAATATAGTCATAATATTTTTGTATTTGCTGCAAGTCAGTATTATAATAAAGGGTGTTTCATTAAGACGGATCAAAGTCAGCAGTAAATAAATCAGTGTTATTGGTGAAAATTTATTTATTTCTCTATTGGATCATGTTATTTAAGTCATGGCAATTATGTGTGAAAAATAATATCGCCCAAATGTTCGCCAAGGCTTCGGCGGCACACCTCCACTCGATAGTCAAAATTTTTGATGATGTCTCTGCATATTTGCTCCTCAATCTCACCAATATGTCTTATTATCTCATCCTTCAGCTGTTGAATTGTTGTTAATTTGTTGGCATAGAATTTACTTTTGGGATGACCCCAAAGGAAGAAATCTAAAGGCGATCATGATGGCCAATTGATTTCGTTGTTTCGAGCGATGAGGCAACCTGGGAAGTTCTCGTTCAAGCCATTGTTGCATTGGTTGTGTGTCATTTGGTAATAATTTTTCCATGGTTGGAAATGCCAAAGACTTAAGTTGTTAAATCTGAAAGAAAAAGAAAAATCATTAGACGCTTAAACTTAATTCACATTTAAAATAGTTAATTGTAACATCCTTTATAATTTAAATTATATAAACTAACTAGCAGGCTTCACCCTTTCGCTATGGCTTCGCAAATTAAGATGTATTCACTACTTGAAATCTATGAAACAAAAATTTTAAATGAACATTTCATTCATAAATTGGATTGTTATAGTTAATGTAATTTTTGCAAATAGATGCCAAGTTGTTGAAGGCCAATTAAATTGCAAATTACAAACACTTCTCTGTACTAAGACGATATTTATAAACAGAATCATTTTTGATATGAAAATCAAAACAATCCTCGAATAAAATAACAGTAATGAAGGACAGTTAATTAATGAAATAAAATATTCTTTTTAAAATCAATATGAAAATTAGTTAAAGCTGAAAGTGATGTTGCCTATAAGTAGATAATATATAATACAGAGATTGAGCTTTTAGTGTGTAAATCACTCTCTTGAGTGTTTTGTAACACATTATTTATCATCTCTCAGTTGTGTCTGTCTTTAGGCAGAGTGAGCTCAGGGGATTCTCTGTCAAAGAACAGAGGGGCAACTGAGAAAATTATACTGAGAGGTAACCAGCCCTGGGGAACAGCTGCCCGAGGCTGTACCCTCCCATTTCACCAGGGGAAGGGATCTGTGCTCGCACCGAGGCTAGCGCAACCGACAGTTGCGGAGGCTGAGGGCAATTTTTGTCCTTGTCCCGCGTGCACGCGCTCGGGCCCCCACCTAAAAAAGACCTTGTGTCACATTTCGTTCAAAATGGGGGAAGGAGTTAATACCGTGTAAATCACCCACTTGAGTGGTTTGTAACACATTATTTATCATCTCTCAGTTGCGTCTTTGTCTTTGGGCAGAATGCGCTCAAGAGCAACAGAGGCAACTCCGTCAAAGGACAGAGTCGCAACTGAAGAAAATTATACTGAGATAATAGCTTCCCGAGGCTGTGCCCTCTCATTGCACAGAGAGAGAGAGAGAGAGAGAGAGAGAGATCGATGCTCGCACCGAGGCCAGCGCAACCGACGGGCAATTTTTGTTCCTGATCCAGGTGTACGCACTTGGGTCCCCACCTTAAAAAAAGACTTTGTGACACAACTCGTCTTCGTGGGGAGACAGAGTAAACACCTAGTTCGTAAACTGTTCTCTTGAGTGGTATGCATATTCTGGAACTTACTGGTCACAAGGTTCCGTCCCTGTTCTGATAGTATCACAGCTATGACTAGCTTGGACTGGTTCTGACCAGTTTGACCAGCTTTGACCAGCTTGGACGAGCTATGACCAGCTAAGACCAGCGGCCCGAGTAAAGACACTCGGGCCCCTACGTTAAAAATTGACCTCGTGTCATAACCTGACTTAGTAGTGGGTCAAGTAAATCAACCGCTTTCTCGAGTGGTATACATATTCTAATACTTGCCGGGCGCAGTGATTCGTCCCTGCGCGGTAGTATCACAGCTACGACTAGCTTGGACCAGCTAAGACCAGCTATGACTAGTTCAGACCAGATCTGATCAGATTGGACAAGCTATGACCAGCTAAGACCAGCGGTCCGAATGAACACACTTGGGTCTCCACGTTAAAAACTGACCTTTTATAAAAACCTGACCCAGTGAGGGGTCAAGTAAATCACCGCTCTCTCGAGTAGTTTGTAACACATTATTTATCATCTCTTAGTTGTGTCACTGTCTTCGGACAGGGGCGACTCCGTCAAAGGAGATTAGCAACTGAGGAAAATTATACTGAATGCCCAGCCTGTGGAACAGCTGCCCGAGGCCGCGTTCTCTCATTGCACCACAGAGAGGGATCGGTGTTTGCACCGAGGCCAGCGCAACCGACGCGGGAGCTGCGGGAAATTTTTGTTCCTAGCCCGGGTGGACGCGCTCAGGTTTCCTCACATTAAACCGAGCTTGTGTCACAACCTGCCTTCGTGGGGGAGGGTGAATAAATACATATTTCTCTCTCGAGTAGTTCGTAGCACATTCTTTATCATCTCTCAGTTGCGTCCCTGTCTTTGAGCAGAGTGCTCTCAGGCGCGACTCCGTCAAAGGACAGAGTCACAACTAAGGAAGATTTTACTGAGAGGTGCCAAGCCCGAGGCCGCGCCCTCTCATTGCACCAAAGAGAGTGATCGTTGTTCGCACCGAGGCCAATTCAACTGACGGTTGATGGGGCTCGGGGAATTTTTGTTCCTAGCCCGGGTGTACGCGCTCGGTCTCCCCTCATTAAACCGACCTTGTTTCACAACGCGACTTCGTGAGGGGTCAAGTAAATACCAAATTACTATAAAGTAAAGCTAAGGTCTTTTAATCTCAGAATTCGTGGGAGAATTGAGCTCCAATTTCGCATTTATTCATATAGATTACATAATATAGGTTTTACTTAATTAGCTATTATGTTTATCTAAATCTTCAAATGTTGAACTAATTCTAATTTCTGTTTCCCCATTAATTTTATCTCATAAATTTTCCCCTGTTCTGTCACCCATGAAATAAAAATAATTGTTTGTTCGGAAAATATGGATCTACGTACATCAAATTGTCTTTAAATTAAGTGGCAGCCGAAGAATTATCGTTGGGATTTTAAAAGGTAAGTTTAAACATTAATTCAATACTTAAATGCAGCGATCAATTTTGAGTTCTTCTACATTGTCGAGTTTCATCATATTTTCCGCAGATCCTGCATTTCGGGTTAGTTCCATCCTTGATTATTATTATTATTAACACACTACCCGTCATAAATGACGGTATTATTTTTATATGGAGAGGTTCTTCGGTCTAAGGTCAATGTATCTGTACGCTCTGTCTATGATCAAAATGTCGCTCTCGTCTCTGTGCATAGGATCGGTGTGTAGAAACTTTGTACCCTGTGTAGGAACTGTACACATAAAAATATATATACATTCCCTTTAGGAATTATAAAAACACTGGGAAATGGCTAATTTCTTGTTGAATTAGGTGTATCATGCTTATAAGATTAACTTTCCTTCAGCCTAGTAAAGTTCTTTGTTGGACGTAGGCTTTTCCTAGATAATGGGCGGCGGATGAACCATTATCCTACCACTGACATAAGGCGTGTTGTTAGGAGCCGATATGACACGCTTGGGCGATCATGTCTCTTTTTGATTCATAAGGGTATTTACGCGTCAGTGAATGAAACAAATCCGAAGAAACGATGCGAAGAGCGACACGTTATTTGCGGGGGAGTGTATATCTTCTTCTCGGCCTGTGAATGCCCTTTGTTAAATATCGATTCATAGGGAAGAATTGGCCATAATACTACCACGCTAAACCAGTGCGTGCTGGTAGGGGACGGGTGTGACCCGCTTGTCTTTCATCGCCAAAGAGAATGTAACAAACCCGAAAGGAATTCGTACTCGGTCTTCCGATTTCTTATTCAGAGCCATTGACCATTACACCACCCACACATCTAAGCTTACGGGGTCTGGTATTCCCAAGTGGTTACCGATTGGTTTTGACCAGGATCGACGCTGCTTAATTTTTGTGATCAATCAAACGTTTCAACGTGTTATTGACCATAAGTCCATTAGATTATAGTGAGTGGCAAATGCTTTTCTATTTTTTTCTTCCTTTGTTAATAATCAAAACCTCTACAGTAAGGCCATCCAAAGAAAACTAGAAATTCAACTAGGATTTTCGGGTGGAGCGGGGGTCACAACTTTAAAGACATAAGGTACTCAAAGGACACCGTATTGAAAGAAAACTGTACGAACATTTATACAAGGTAGTAAAAGAAATCAGAAAGAAAAGATTAACCATCAATTGAAAGAAGAAAGAAAGAATGGCCATTAGCAAAAGGGACAGCCAAGGATGCTAGCTACAAACTGGGGACGTTATAACATCAGCAAGTGCAGAAACTTCACTGTGATTTTTTTTAGCAAACGACAGAAAATGAGACACAGAAATCCGAAGAAATATTTGGATAGCGAATAATGACCTTCCAGTGTTAAGAGAATTTATTCTTGCGAATTAAACTTCTGAGTTATGGGTCATTTGATATGGTCGGATGATCTTAAAAGTGGAGGTCTTTCATCCGGGTATTCGTATTCGTTAGTTGGCACCAAAATTAAGTGAGTTGCTCAGTAAAGTCCGTTGTTGCCGAAATACGCTTCAGTGCAAACCGTTTACCTTTCGTTGTCCTAACTTGTAAACTATACCACAAAACCCAGCAACTCCCGACTGAAGTTATTTTGAAGTATTTCTAACTTATTGCCGGGAAGCCTTCCTGATTTGTGTGTGTGTGTGTGTGTTTTTTTTGGGGGGGGGTGTTTTGTTTTGCTAGTTTTTTTTCCTTTTTAGCTGTTGACCAAACCACTAAAATTAGGATAAAAACTTCTTTTTTTTTCACCATAAAACTTAGTTTGTCTTCTTTTCATTCCCTTTCGTTCTCTTCATCTTATTTCTTTTGTCGAACACGTGATAAGAGAAACTCAAAAGATTTTGTTAGAGAGAAAGCCAAATAATAGTGTTATTGTGTCTAAGATCCACAGTAAAAACAAATCTTCTCAGCCACATAATTTATATCATATTATATTGTATTAATTGTTCTAGCTTTTTCTTAAATAATTATTATTAATTTTCAATATACCTAATAAAATCTACAAGAAATGTTTTATTTTATTACATATATATATATATATATATATATATATATATATATATATATATAAAGAAAGAAAGAACAGTAAGATTTATAATCCGGTGTTCTTATAGATATTTTATTTTTACAAAATAGTGCTCAATGTAAATTTACAGAGCATTAATATATATATATATATATATATATATATATATATATATATATATATATATATATATATATATATCAACACTGCATTTTTTCGTCTGTCCACACTGTCTACAAACGTTCTATCTACTATATTGATTATTCTTCTTCCAAATAAAACTTTAGCTGCCTGATGATTGTGTTATCGCATGAAACTCGGAGTAGCAGATTTTCATATAATTATAATATTTAATTTTTTTATTAATTGTATTAATAATATTATTATATTATATTATATTTATGATTTGCTGACCTTGAAATTAAGATTTCAGTTTATTTTTCTCACTTTAAAATAAGCTTTTAGCTTATTTTAAGCTTTAGCTTTATATTTTAGTATTTATATATATATATATATATATATATATATATATATAAAAATTGTGTGTGTTTAGGCAGCACTTTTTCATTCGTATATGTTTCAGTGTTGGATATTACTTTAAAAATCATTGATGTCAGTTTTATTTTAATTTTTTATTAAATGAAGTATCGTTAACAATTATGATTAATATTTTTAATCATTTCACCACAAGCAAGGCTATAAAGCCTCTAAGACGCAAGTGGTTGCTGAGTGCTAGAGAATATGAGAAAAAAACACTATTAAGGAGAGATAACAATAAAGGAAAACATTAAGGTGAAAGGTCAATAAAAGAATAAGAATTAAGAAGATAATGATTGACATTGCATTTAAATTTTTGAAGATCAATGTTGACTGGAACGTAAAAAGCCATAAAAGTGTTCTTCATACGAGAAATGCGAGAGAAGAAACTGTTAGCATAGAACTTACGGTTGCAACCAGCCATTTTAAATGTAAAGTGACGAGACATTGCCGCCAAACTAGTACTACGATTAAATTCATAAAGTCTAGGTTACATAGAGGAAGATTCATTAGAACAATTACCATGAAAGTACTTATAGAAAAGTCACAGGAAGCTACATTGCGGCGGTAAATATATATATATATATATATATATATATATATATATATATATATATATATATATATATATATAGTCCTGTTATCCTGTTATTTAGAGATTCTTCATAAAAAATACAAAGAAGAATCTGTAATGTTATTGGTCCTGACCTGGCATCTCGTCTTTAGACCCGTTCCCACCGTCTCAACATGTTTCCCTGTGCCTTTTCTATAAATATTGTCATGGTAATTGTTCCGTGGAATTTTCCGCTATGCTACTTAGACTTCAGGAATTTCAGCGCAGTACTAGATTGTCGGTAAGGTCTCATCATTTTACATTTGAATTGTCTAGATGTAACCGTAGGCAATATTCAATGCATGGACGAATGGTAGTCTTATAAATCTGTAAGATAGATTCTAACGAGAACAATTGCCTAGCACGACACAGTGACCTATCTTTTCTAGCAGCAGACCTACTAATCGATTCCATATTATCTTTCCGCCACTTGTCAGCGGCAAACTTTCGCCCGTGAACGCGAAAGCAGTCACTCTCCTGGAGGTTATCATCAGACATGCTGATGGAAGGCAAAAAGGGGTTCTTTCAGACGATTTAACAGTTTCGTTTTGGAAGCATTAAAATTCTCCTTCTTTATGTGCCGTGTCCACTCAGGACGTAAGTGATCATGGCTCTCCACAACTTCCTGTTCCTTATAGCGCTTAATAAACGTTGTCTTTTTGTTATTTTTCCTAAACCCTGTTCCGCCATCTATTTGCTCAAGCTAAGTATGTTACGCGTTGTTTTCCACTTGTCGCTCTTTCCTCCTATCTGTCACGTGAGTATCATATTTTCCAAGCCATCCTTCCTCATTATGTACCCCAGAAACTATCTCTTCCTGCTGTTAAGTATTAGTTTCCTTTTTTGTTTCCATTTTCTCCAAAACTTCGTTGTTGCTCACATATTCGGTCTATGGCATTCTCAGCATCCTTCTGTAGAACCACGTTTCTGTTGCTTCAAGTCTCCTCTTCATCTTTGAGGAGATCGTCCAGCACTCACTGCCATACAGGAGGACAGATATCACGGAGCAGTCCAGCACTCTTGTCCTTGTTTGTGCTATAAAACGAAAATATCAACGTGAAAATTGGTGTCATATTTTTTCAACTGTCTCTTCGGATCTAGACACTCATATGAATGTGCTGCACACGATCAACCTTTAGGTCTTAAAGAAGAGAATATTTTATCAGATCCTGTAGATTGGCGCAACATTATCTTCCATCAGTATGGCTGATGCTAACCTCGAAGAAAGTGACTAGTTGCACCTTCTCGAGAAAATGGTCTCAGCTGACATCAAGTGGAAAGACTATACTGAATTTATTGCTAGTTGGGTCACTGTGTTTTGCTAGACAATTTCTCTCGCCAGAATCTATCTTACATAAGTCTGCCATACGTCCATGCTTAGAAAATTGCTGCCACATATCGTCTGGTGCTTCTGTTATATATCTATTGATAAAATCTAAAAAAGAATCAGCAATATTATTGGTCCTGATCTGACGTCTCGGCTTCAGTCACTTTCCCACAAGCGTAAGCTTGCCTCTCTGTGCCTTTTCTATAAATATTTTCATATTCATCGGATGAGCTCTCGATATGGTTGACTTAGCTAGGGGATGTATGCTCATTGGTAACTTTTGTTTTTGTCCCCATTTTTCTTTGGCTTAATTCTCTACCCCTTCCCTCGTTAGGTGGCCAGAGATATCAGTTCTCTGGCGGATTCGGGACGCCTTTCATTTCGAGTGTGTGTTTTCGTATTTGTTGTTGTGTCTGAATCAGTGTGTATTTGTGTGAGAGCTTGGAATTAATGAATATCTATCTATAAAAGGCAGGATGTGTGTGTGTGTGTGTGTGTGTGTGTGTGTGTGTGTGTGTTGTGTGTGTGTGTGTGTGTGTGTGTGTGTGTGTGTTTGTGTGTGTGTAACGAATGCACGGCCGCAATGTTCGACGGATTTGCACCAAAATTTACATGCACATGCTCCAAGTTAGCGAAAAGGCCAAGACCGACATTGCATTTCCTCGATAGTGGAAATAATTAATTTTTCCATGCTTCTACGGCAGTTTTCATGTAGTTTGCGGCCATTTTGTATTGGCCAGAGTGAGAGCCTATAGCTGGCTGCCACGAATAGGCAGGAAGATTCCATTGGCCAGCGTGAGAGCCAGCAGCTGACTGACACGAATGTTAACTAGCATGCTAGCATGCAAAAAAATCGATAGCTGCATTCGTCACAAATGGGAAAAATTTAAATCTGCATGGCACTTTACTCCAATTGGCTCATTCGCTTGCTTAAACTCAGAGTTGATTCTGATTCCGCAGAAGTGGGTTGGGTGTGAAAAATTATTTCTTGTTAACATTCTTTTTTCATTCGGTTTTTCCAGTTACGAGTCTTTTTTTAAAGCTGATCGTTTTGTGTTCATTTTGTTTAGTTCTTTTTTTCGTAACAGATTTAATGTTTAGTATAGAGCTTAGAAAAAATTCGCAGTGTGAGATAGGCAAGAAGTAAGGCATGTAGCAACATCAGCACGGCAAAGGGCACCCCTTTAAAGGCAAGCAAGGGCAAAAATATTTTAAGTCAAGTGATAGCGATTGCTGTATGAGTCGTACAATTTTTGAATCAAGCACGGGCAACGCCGGGTCATGCTGCTAGTGTTTTATATTATTATAGTCCCGCATTAATTTCGTCCAGTTAAATGATGTTTCTGTCACATTTAAAGATTGTGTTGGGTGGTTATTATTAACATTATTCTGTTTTGTTTCTTGTAAATAGATTTGTATTCATATTGTAAATACACATTGGGGCTAGATTTTAAATGGTTGTTTTATCCCCCCCCCACACACACAGACAATGAATTGTACATATGGGGACTAGTTAGGATTTTCATAGAGACAATGAGGTATTATGGTGAATGTAGTAAGAAAGGTAAGAATGACTTGTTTTGGTGTTAGGAATGTTGTTTGTATGTTTGGGTCAGTGTTTGTGGCTAGCTAAGTTTTAAAGGAAAGAGAGAAAAAGATCGTCCTTTTTCCATTCCCTTTTTTTTGGCCTTGTGCCACATTTTCTATAAATAAGCGGAAATAAATATCGCTCTTCGCTATGGTACCTAGACGTTTTGGATTTAATCTTCGTACTAAAATGGCGACACCGTCTCATAAATTTACAGTCGTGTTGGTGTGATGCCACCGTAAATTCTATGCTAACAGTTTCTTTTCTCGAACTTATCGCTTGTGGAACTCCCTTCCGGCTGCATGCTTTCCAGTCAACTGTAATCTGCAAAAATTTAAATGCATTGTTAACCATTATCTACTGTCCTCCTGATTACTCTTCTTTTGGTCTCGTTAATGTTTGTTTCTAATTTTTCAACCCCCAGGTAACCCCTTGTGTCTCAGTGTCTTTATTGCCTTTCTTACGGTGGACTCGATTTTTAAAAAAAAATAGCAACAAAAACCGCATCACTTGAAGACTTCCAACAGCAAAATCTAAAATGTGCGGCTAGTCCTTGTTATGACGATGAACTAGATCGGGCAGAAAAACCTCTGAACGGGAGATTTGAACATTTGAGGAGCATGGGACCTTCTCTTAATTGCTGTTGTACCCAGGATCTCCTTGACCCGCGGTGGTAGCACCTGTTAGGGTTCCAGCTATGGGCAGATAAAAAGCAAAACAAAAGCAAAACACTATGAAAGTATAAAGATGCATTTTTATAGTAAAAATACCAGCAATACATTTAAATATAAAAAATGACTAACAATACATATTTATAGCAAAATTACCAACAATACACACATACTAAGAAATTATAGCGACTTCACCCAAATCTGATTAAAATACTACCAAACAACTAACAAGAAACAACTCTTTCATGAAATTAGTCCATATAATATCCTACAATTTTTTAAATCAAACTGTATTCCAAAATATAATTTCATAAAAAGTACAACATAAAACACACGTATCACCGCCTCTAGAAATCATGTCCATACAAACATATACATGCACAAAAGCTGAGTATCATCTACCATGTATTCAATTGTGAAGGCAGAATAATATATTTTCATTACTTCAAATCTCCTAAGAGAATTTAATTTCAGCGTTAAATGACCTATAAAGTGTTGATATGCCATTAAACAGACAAATAAATAAATCAAAATTAGTAGCGCATGTAACGAGAAAGGATAACAGTGAATTTTAGAAGTCTAATTTCATGTTTAAGAAGAAGATTTTGTAAATTTCAGACAACTGTAACGCTAACTTTTCGGTCAAAGAATATCGAATATTTCCTGTATGGAAACGGCTACTTTCACCATCATTGTACATACGAAATACACATCAGTCGTTATGTGTTCGACTGCCGGTTAATACATGGAATAAATGCGTGAAATACTTATCATAATTCTTAAGAAAAGTAGTTAATTGATTTATTTCTCATCGGTCTGACAATATCGCTGTGTTCTGCCATATTTGATTAGTGGAGTAAATAAAATATGATCCGCCTTTTAGTACGGCGGAATAATTTCTTGCGTTGTTTGACACCAAATACGTTTTTTGACTCGCCATATTTCCTAATGCTGCGTCTACTTTCACCTGTTTACATTTTTTTATCATTTTATCAACATTCAGGCATTCTTTACATGACTATTGCTTTTGCTTCTTTTATCTGATAACATTTCTAATTCAGTCTATTCCGATGTATATTTCTCTCTCTTATTCAGACCCTTCTATTCAATTCACTGTCCCTTCTCGTCTATCTATCTCTCTTTTACTCTCTCAAAGTATTCCTATCACTTTGTGTGCGAATATCTATCTATCTCGGAGCGTTCATGTCTATCTGTCTATCGCAGTATATTCATACCTATCTATATATCTATCTCCATATATATATATATATATATATATACACACACATACACACACACACACACACACATATATATATATATATATATATGTGGCACCTTGCATTATTAGAAATATTCATAGAAATATGATTTAATTTTTTCTTACTCGGTTTACTAAACAGGTTGTTGATTTTTTTTTTTAAACGGAAAATAATTGAGTTGAAAATAATTCACTAAGATTGTACTTAGACGATCCTAAGGGAAGAAGAGGAAAGAAAAGAAAGAAAGAGAGTTGGATGATGCATGACCCAGTCATAAGCGAAGATAAGTGTCAGAAAGATATCTTGGCCTGCGTGTGGCCGAATTTTTTAAAGACAATTGGAAGAATAGAATTAGAAATAATAAGAAGAAAGAAAGGGAAAAGACATGATATCAAAACGGGCCGCTTGATGAAAACCAGATATCGGTCAAAGCACCTAGCCTGCTTTTGCGTGGAAAGACTCATTGTCAAATTGGAGAAAGGGAAATTCTTTTTAGAACAATAGAAACGAAATTTATCTTAATCAGAGAAAAAGTGTTTTTGGGTTGAGGGGAGTGACCGGTGGAACTATATACAGATCCTGACCTATTAAGAATTAGAAACCTACGATAATAAAGTGGGAACATTTTCAATGTAGATAATTAAGATTTTCTGACTGTCGGGTCTGACAAAGACGGGAGGTGAAGGGGACGATTGTCTCAGTTCACAGATAGCGCCAATATTCTTCCCTGAAGTCACATCTAATTAGCGGCGGGCTGTTTGACAGAGCCCAGGTGAGAGAGAAAGCCAAGATTGTCATTTTTCGTACGTGCAGAAAAGGCAAAATTGGATTTTGTTTTTTAAAAACAAGAACGATGTAACCACGCCCGAAAGGAGGAGAAAGGATGCTCGATCAATAACAATTGGTCGGAAACGGTCACGTGATCTGCAGAAAAGAAGAGAAAGAAATGCCCGATCAGGAACCATTGGTCGAAAAACGGTCACCTGACATACGAGAGACTAAGAGATGGGTGTGCACCTCCTCACAAAGGGCACTGTGAGGAAGTAGGGGTGAAAACAATAGCGATAATGGGAAATCAAAAATAATGCGACTTTTGGAGTTATTGAGAAAACCCTGACGCCGACAGACCCACCCCAGTTTGTTGCGGCGTCAATAAAAGCAGGACCCCAGTCGACAGAAATCAGTTGGAGTGGAGTTGCAGCTGGACCGCGGGCAGGAAAGAGCCTGAACGCGGGCATCGGGCCCGATTCACTCGCCCCTTTGCGGGCAAAAAGAATCCTCAGACAAGAAATCCTTCCAGCCCAAGTCGAAGACAGAAGAGTTCAGCCCCGGACGGCAGCGAGAAGAGATCACCTCGGACGACAGAGAGTTGCGGCTGAGTTGCGGCAAGAGATCCTTCCAGCCCAAGTCGAAGACAAGAGAACTTCCAGCCTAAGTCGACGAAGAAGAAGAAATACAACTCAAGTCGAAGAGAAGAATCAACTGCGAATGATCGATAGAAATTAGCCCCAGTGTCGAACCAAACCACACTCCGACATACACAATTCTAAAGAGTAGGCAATTCAAAATCTTTAGGTTGTGTGATAGAAGCTTGTGCCATAGTCCACAGAGCGGGTCGGGGAATTGAGAACAATTTTTTTTTATGTAACGGACATTAAGATATAAAAGGTTGTTACCCTTTTTTTTTCATCAGCAATCTTTTTGTCTCGTGAGTTTATTTTCTCTTTTATTTGTGTTTTGCCACCCCCGTCGGACTCAACTTGTATCGGCCCCAATCCCTGCTGGTCCCGTCTGTCTAAGATCTAAACACAGCGTGGGTAGACAGACCGGAGATCGGTACAGTTGCTTTAGTGACCAGGTATTGGAAGCGAGTTGGGAAAGGCGAGGCTGGTGATCATCCAACCAAGGGGTTGGAGCGGCACGCTTGGAACCAGGAGGAGCGACCAGGAGGAGCGACGTCACAGTTGGCGCCGTAACCAAGGGATTCGACCCTGGGCCAGGTGTGTAACCGTCACATATATATATATATATATATATATATATATATATATATATACTATAGCCTGTACATATCGCTCTATCCACTATTTCAGTTTGTTCGTATCAATCACCGCTTTCTCTTTCTTTTACCTTTAAATAAAAAATATGCATATCTATCTATCTATCTATCTATATCAATCTATTGCTGTGTATCTATCTCAGTCTATTGATATACATATACACACACACACACACGCACACACACATATATATATATATATTTATATATATTAATATATATATATTATGTATTAACTAATTTAATATGTTTTTTCGCTACACAGTAATAACCATGTTTCAAAAATGGAAGCTAAAAGCTTTCAAATTTAATTTTGTAATTAAATTAAAAACATTAGTTCCATTTCATCCTCAAGCGAATTTTGGAGTCTCCAAAATTCGCTAGAGGATGAAATGGAACTAATGTTTTTAATTTTAATTTAATTATAAAATTAAATGTGAAGCTTTCAGCTTCCATTTTTGAAACATGTTTATTACTGTGTAGCGAAAAAAACATATTTTAAATCAGTTAATTTATAATATTAATGCTCTGTAAATTTATATTGAGCACTATTTTATAAAAATAAAAGAACACCGGATTATATATCTTAATGTTCTTTCATGGGATATATATATATATATATATATATATATATATAAGTGAGAAACCGCAAACATTTTTGCTTATAATATGGATTTGTTTAGTTGTATATATTACATTTTATTCTCTCTTTTTTAAAAAATATATATATTTCTCTCGTTTGAACAACTATAATCCTCTCCCTACACGCACACACACACACACACACACACACATACACACACACACACACACACATATATATATATCAGTCTGTTCATATCTATCTATCTTAGTTTTTTTCACATGTATCCATCGATATATTCATGTCAGTCTATTCATATCATTTTCACTGTGTTCATGGCTATTTATCCATCTACCTCTGTATCTTCAAATCTATTTATCTATTTATTTATATCAGATTGTACATATCTATCTATCCCTTTATCTATCTATTATCTTGCATGTGTTTCGCTTATATTAGAATATTTCTGTACTATTTTTTTCTTGTATTTATATCTCCTCTCTTTATTAGGATTTCTTCCATCTAGATTTTTTGAGCCTATTCTTGACTCTGTCCCCCCCCCACCAGATAGATAGATAGCGTTCTAGCCTAGGGAAGGCTAATGTATAGAATAATCACACGAAGGTTAGTAATGAACGATAATACTTAGGACAAGAACAACGCGATGTGCATATCAAGAGCCTAGTTTGGTGATCATATCAAAATCTGATATTGAGCATTCTTCCTCCATAAATATTGCAAATTATAATATACAATATACATATACAATATATATGCATATACATTTATAAATGTAAAAGACAATAGGAAAACGGTAATGTTAGCCGACGCGTTTCGTCCAATGTGGACTTTTTCAAGACTAAAATGAAATTAATTTATTAAAACAAAGTAACTATTAACAACAAAAGAAAATATCCTTAGCAACTGGAAGTTTTAGACAGCGCTATTGTATTCATATTGTCAATTGAAAATTACGTCAAGTACTATCACGTGTGGAAATATTGTTTTTGTTGTTGTGTTGACGGATTCAACTATTTTCTTTTAATTTCTTGATACGGCTGTGTAGGTTTGGTTGGTAGAGTAGTAATTCTGATAGGAAAGGTGAAATAGGGAAAAGGCCTCGGCGTAGATTAATATTTGCTAATGTTACATTCTTCCCATTGTCTTTCACATTTATAAATATTGTTTTTCTACAGGTTAACTCTGAGAAATCTTTCACATATATATATATATATATATATATATATATATATATATATATATATATACTCACTTTTTTGTCTTTTAAGATTACATTAAGATTATTATTCAAATTTTTAAATTGATGACCAGTCAGTAAGAGAACGCAGATCAATGGTATTGTAAGCATCATGGATCACTTCAACGGTATTCGAGCACATTCTGTGCCAATGGTTGATTTCGTTTCGTTGAGTTTGTGCGATAGACATTATATATATATATGTGTGTGTGTGTGTGTGAAAATATATAAAAAATAGGAAAGAACTCGTTAGGTAAATAATACAAAATTCATTAGTATTTTTGTTATTATTTTTAAAAAACAGTGCTCGATAGAAAAGTGGAGCCTAAATATAATCATTTATTTAAAAATATGATTCCATCGCTACATAAGAGTTCTCATGTTTCAAAACAAGAGCCGAAAACTTCAATATAATTATTTGAATTAAATTGAATTAAAGTACCAAGCTCTGTTCCATCTTCAAGCGAATTTTGAGGGGAATTCAAAAAAAGAAATTTCGCTTGAAGATGGAACAGGGCTTGGTACTGTAATTCAAATAATTATATTGAAGTGTATACACCAAAATATAACACTTCAGGATAAAAAAAATACATTATTACCATATATATATATATATATATATATATATATATATAGAGAGAGAGAGAGAGAGAGAGAAATGTTGAAATATGCTAAATAAAGAGAAAAGATGAGCAACCATATATAGATATATATATATATATATAGAGAGAGAGAGAGAGGGAGAGAGAGAAGTGTTGAATTAAGCTAAATAAAGAGAAAAGATGAGTAACCCTATATATATATATATATATATATATAGAGAGAGAGAGAGAGAGAGAGAGAGAAAGATAGAAATGTTGAAATAAGCTAAATAAAAAGAAAAGATGAGCAACCATATATATATATATATCAACCATTTCACCCCAAACAAGGCGGTAGTGCCATTACCACGCGTGTAAAGAGGGGGGTGTTTGAGGAAAGGATAAAGAGAAGGGCGGGAACCAATATCAAGGCATCAGAAGATGCCGATTGACATTACATTTAAATTTTTGAAGATTATAGTTATTAAAGAAGTAAGAGGAAGGGTGTTCCACTCTCAGGAAGTGCGAGAGAAGAAGCTGTTGGAGTAGAAGAAGCGGTTATATTTAAAAAAGGATGGGACCGATATGCCATTCTAGTAGTATGCTTAATTTCCTGTATTTGGGATGTGTATGATTTAATTTTTGGTGTAAACAAAACAGTGCTCAATGTAGTTCAACTGAGCTATAAAATATCTAATAATTACAGGGACACACACACATGGAGCCACACACACACAAAACACACACACACACACACACACACACACACACACACACACACACACACACATATATATATATATATATATATATATATATATATATATATATATATATAACTGTCAGTACTTCGTATTGGCTTCAGTTCCCGCTTTTATATTTACACATAGACTCTATAGTTATTACCAATAAATATAGCATAAATTAAATGAAGAAATATAGTCTTAAGATGTGCTATATTTATGGGATAAAGTGCTCAATATCAGAGATAGAGCGTGTGTAAATATAAAATTAAACATAGAAGTCAACACTTAGAGGCGACAGTCTGTTTCATGCTAGATGCAATCGTCAGGTCATATATATATATATATATATTTATATATATATATATATATATATAAATACATGAATTATTCACACAAAAACTAATGCAAAGGTTAATGATTTAAATGGCGAGACATCCATCATCGCAAACAATCAAATAATATACAAAAACCTCCGAATCCGTTATGAATGAAATGACCCTTGTTTATATAAATTTCTGCCGTATTAGTTCTTATTTTTACTACAAGTTTTCGTCTGTTCCTACAGACATCTTCAGGTATAGAATAGATGTTGTTCTTGTTTTTTCTCTTAGTAATAAGAGGACAACGAAAATATATGTATTGTTGTATCCGAAAATGCTATTGAAAATGAGTTATTGTTTTGGAACGCGCAGAAGCAACGCTGAGTTTGATTTTGAATTTTTAAAGGTTGTGCGTTCATATAAAATATGGTGATGAACAATTTTTTTACTGGTAAAAATACATATAAATATGTATATGTTTTGTGTGTGTGTGTGTGTGTGTGTGTGTGTGTGTGTGTGTGTGTGTGTGTGTGTGTGTGTGTGTGTGTGTATATGATAAAATTAAATTTTAATTTATGCTATATTTATTGATCATAGTATAGGGCTTGTGTAATTATAAAAAATGGCCACTGAAGCCAACACCAAATACTAACAATTGGTTTCATGCTTGAATGCCACCTTCAGACACATGGCATGTTGATTCCGTTCAAGCATGAAACAGCCTCTCGCCATATGTATATATATATATATATATATGACTGGACACTGCGGTCAACACCGAGAGCGGAAAATTTGTTTCATGATTGAGTGAAATCTTCGGGCCTGAAGATTGTAATCATGCATGAAACGAACCCTTGTCTCTCGATTTAATGTCTTCTTATGTAATTATTATTTTCACACATTCGACCACTTATATTGCTATCTTTTACCCATAAATACAGAATATCTTAAAAGTATATTTTTCTCACATTCACACACACTCACACAAACACATTTAAATAAACAATGGTTTTTCCAGTAAAGTCAAATAATCGTCGGTTTTTTTAATTCATTGTTGCGTTGAATATTAATGCCATATCTGGTCTGGTGCTCCTGCTATATATGTAAAGAGTCTTAATAAGATCCAAAGAAGAATCTGTAATGTTATTGGTCCTGACCTGACATTTCGGTTTCAGTTCTTTTTCCACCGCTATAACCTAGCATCTCTGTGTCTTTTCTATAAGTACTTTCGTGGTAATTGCTCTGATGAATTTTCACCTATGGTAACTAGACTTCATGAATTTAAGCGCCGTACTAGAGTGGCGACAAGTTCTTATCAATTTAAAGTTGAAATGGCTAGATGAAATCGTAAGTTGTATGATAATGAATTCTTTTATCGCACTTCTCGCTTGTGGAAATCTCTTCCAGCTCCTTGCTTTCCAGTCAACTATGATCTTCAAAACTTTACTTCTGTCTTCTTAATTCTTTTAGTATCCTCTCTCCTTAATAGAAGATTTCCTCATATTCTCTAACACTCAGTAACCTCTTGCGTCTTAGTGGCTTTATTGCCTTGCTTGGTGTGAGATGGTTAAAAAGAAATTCCCTGGAAAATAAAATAATACACCAAGTTTGCATATTCCAACGTTTGGTGATTCATCAAGATTTTATTTATCTCGAGTTTATTTTCCAGAAGTATTAAAAGAAAAGGCGAAATTATCCCGAAGAGATTCAAAAATACAAAGGAAAATTGAATCACATTCACATATGTAAACTTTTAATATATTTGTGCATCTAACTAAACGAGATGGTATTGGAATTTTACCGTATTTTACGTACTGTGATTTTGCTGTTAAACACTCACTTGAACCTCGCCTTCTGTGCCAGTCTGCCATTAGGCCTCGTGCTATCTCCTCCTGTTTAGTTATTACGGGATTATGTAATGCTGTGTTGTAACGGTTCTGCAATCTTTACGATGGCTAGCAATTTGTTATCTAAACAGTCGAAATGCTACGTCAAGGTTTTTGGTGAATAGTTTCAGGTCGGATGTTGGTTGAGATTTTAGTTCAAGACAACCATTAGTCGATCGAATAAAAGCCGGAAAATATAGGAAGACCTTCGTAAACTTATGCATGAAAACTGCCGCGAAATAATTTATTAGTTCTCTCACATGTTTCAAGCCAATTATGCCGACTGTCATGAGCTTTTAGACCCTGAACTTTCTCATAGCATTTATTAAAACAAATGAATATGTGTATATCTACCTATATATAAATTATGTGCTATAAAGAAAACTTAAAATTAGTGTCATGATTTGATGTTAAAAATATGTAACCTAAGAAAATATGGAAATCATGTATTAGCTTAGTGAGAAAGTCCTGACTCACTTAGGAAGCGGACAGAAGACAAGAAAATATTATGGATCAACACCAAGAGTTTTTCTTCAAAATAAATTCCATCATTCTCGGCGATCTTCTGCCATCGATCATTCAGGATCCGAATCTGTCCCAGACATCAGTCCACTGGCTTTTAATAATAATAAAAAGAACTGTAAACAAGCTTCCTTCACTTCATCAAAAGTTTTGAATCGCTCGTCGCGGAGAAAATGTGCCATTGAGCGGAATAGACCGTAGTCACTCGGACAGCATCAGGACTGAATGGTGGATGTGGAAGAATCTCAACACCTTCCATCTGTTTGAACTTCTCCTTAGTCAACCTGACAGTCTGTGACTTCACATTGACTTGCTTGAAACGAAGCCCGACCTCGATTGACCAAAGCAGGATACTCCTTCTTTAGTTTCTCGTACACCCGATTTAGCTGCTTGCAATACAGTTTAGCGTTGATGGCACGACCGTGTGGAACAAGCTCGAAATGCAGTACTCCTTGGAAACTCCAAACAGACAGAGATCAAGATTTATTGTTTTCTTTCCGCTTACGAAATGAATCAGGACTTTCTGGCCAACCTAATACATAATTGGTGTTATCTGTTAAGATATTTTGGAAATAAAAGTGTTGCAATCTTTTAGGTAGATTAACTGATATGTCAAGTGTGTTTTCTTTCTCTTTTCCATCTTTCTTTCTTTTTTCTTGCTGATTGCACGCTATCTTGAGCGCTTTGCAGTAGAATAACGACTATCAAGCCCTTCATGTCGGCCATTAGCATTGGATGATAACCACTTGAATCATGGTATTATCGTAACCTCGACATAATAAATAATAATTTACACACAAATACACACGCACACACACACATACACACACACACTCACCCACACACATACACACACACACACGCACACACTCACTCACACACACACACACACACACACACACACACACACATATATATATATATATATATATATATATATATATATATTACTTATTATAAAACGCAGATTGTGTGTGTGTGTCTGTACGTTTATATATTGGATCGGATTTCCTACATTTTTCAACCGATTTTAACAAAACTTCACAGGACTACGTAAAATTACCTTGTGGTTGTTCTGACAGCGCCCAAAATTGGAAAAAACACAATTGTTTTTGCACGAAATCAATTTGAAAACACGATTAAGAGGCATTAATGAAAGGGGGACAACTCATATCGAGTTATACTTATTAATATCGAGTTATCGAGTTATACTTATTATAAAACCCAGGTTGGTTGTTTGTGTGTGTGTGTTCGTTTATATGGGATCGGATTTCCTACATTTTCAACCGATTTCAACAAAACTTCACTTTTTGGCAGGTAGTGTTTCTTATTGTCTTGCACACTTTTTTCTTTATTTTTACATTCAGAATGCTTTAAAAATTCCATTTACAAGACAGTTGTTTATAATAAAATTCTATTCAATCGGTAGACTCATAACGATTGAAAACAATGTGTTTGTTTGAGTTTGGGTTTGACCAATTCGTAAAAAAAAAAAAAACTAGTTAAGACATGCGTGTCCGTCAACCTTAAACAATAATCTTTGTCAATTTTATTTTTCAGTCTTTATGATGGTCGATACTTGATCTTGATTACTGTTATATCCCCGGGCAACGCCGGGCTCTACTGTTAGTATATATGTAAAAGTGAACATTGAAGTCAGCACTCAGAGGCGACAGGCTGTTTCATGCAAGACGCAATCGTCAAGCGGTCTGACGATTGCGTCTAGCATGAAACAGCCTGTCGAATCTGTGTTGACTTCAGTGTTCACGTTTATATTTATATTTACATACGCTCTATTTCTGATATTGAGCACTTTATCCCATAAATATAGCACACCTTAAACCTATATTTCTTCATAGATAGATAGATAGATAGATAGATAGATAGAAAGCTTGTCTGTAATGTAACGGGATTGGTATTACAAGCAATTTGTTTTAATAGCAAACAACAAACAACAGGGTTCCGCCTTCATAGTAATCACCCACGGGTCTAATACCCTTTTCCATCCTCCTCTGTCACGCTTCTATGCATTGCTGGAATGATTCCTCTTGGTTTCCCGTCAGCTCCCTTTTGATAGACTCCCCAGATAAAAGGGGGCCTTGTTCAAGTACGGTGATGTTCTTCTCAGTCAGGAACTGCCAAACGCTCAGGCTGTTATGAACAGGAGCGTTGTCGTGTGGAAGCAGCCACGATTTTTCTTGCCATAAAAGCATGTGAAAAAAATTGCAATGGTTGTGTAAAGCCAAGATTGCAGTTATATACTTCAAAGATAATATGTTAGATGATAACATAATCCGCTTCTCCCTCTTTCGCCAACAGCTCACATAGCACACGCAGTTTCTTTATTTTTCAAACACACCTCGTGTATTGGGGCAGCAGATCATTTATTCAGACATATATTTTTTTTAAATATAACAGACACGAATGACTATCATGTTTAATCATGAGCCGTTCTAAGCTTCGTATAGCGGCTTTAATTTCAGGGGAAAATAAAGGCGAAAACATTAATGTCCGTTATCGTCGCATAGCAAACTTCTATTTAAACATAACAGGATATCATCTTTGATGGTAAATATCTTTGTTGAAATGTCCCGATAATCACTCTTAGGATTGACTCTTGTGAGCCGAAAGATTAGATCGAGGAAGAGCATAACAAAAAAATATCCAAATGTTGGACTGTTTTTATAAAAAAAAATATCCAAATGTTGGACATTACATTATATATATATAAATATATATATATATATATATATAATGCGCATACACACATACACACACACACATATATATATACACACACACACATATCTATACACACATATATATATATATCTATACACACATACACACACATATATATATTCAAATATATATTGTTAAATATAACAGACAACTAATGTCATTATTTTTATCATGAGCCGTTCTAAGCTTCGTATAGTTGCTTTAATTTCGGGAGAAAATAAAGAAATAAAAACTGTCCAACATTTGAAATATTTCATTATTATTATTATTATTATTATTATTATTTTGTTCTTGTGATCATTATCATCCTTCGCTACATTTTTCTTCTTACTCCTTCTCATCCTCGTCCACTGCCTCTTCTTCTTCTTCTTCTTCTTCTTATTATTATTATTATTATTATTATTATTATTACATTTTCTCACTAGAATCTTCTACACATCTTCTATTCTTCTTGTTTGTCACCTTTTCTTCTTCTTCTTCTTATTATTATTATTATTATTACTATTATCATTATTATTATTATTATTATTATTATTATGTTATTTTGACATAGAAGATTGCTCTGCGACGATGGTTAATAACTTTGTTTAAATTCTTGATACTTTATCGTATTTGAAGTTGAAAAACATTAGGATTTTTCTGATAGTACACTTAAAAATTAAATTAGAGCACAGATTATTTTGACAGCCTTAGCTAGCTAGCTAGCTAGCTAGCTAGATAGATAGATAGATAGATAGATATGAACAGACTGAGTGATAAACTGACTGATAGAGAGAAAATGAGAGATAGACTGACGGATAGATAAATAGAAAGGCTGGGGGTAAACTGAGAGAGAGAGAGAAAGAGAGAGGTAAAGAGAGAGCGTGAAAGTCACACAAATACGGAAAACTGAATTGATATATTACCTCGTTTCAAAAGTGTCTTGTCTTATTTTGTTTTGCCATTGTGTTATCATCTAACATGATATCTCTGAAGTATCTAACTGCAATCTTAGCTTTACCCAACCATTGCAATTTTTCACATGCTTTTATGACAGGGAAAATCGTGGCTGCTTCCCTACAACAACGCAGCAACGCATTGCCTTACAATGAGCAAAATATTCTCCTGCTTCCCTTGCATATGCGCCGAAAGGTTTGTAAAGTTTCAGGCTGATTATCAGAGTGAAATCCAAACCAGTTTTTACGGGAAATAACGTCTTTGCCAAACGTGCCA